>JASANE010018749.1:0-19893 GCA_030248225.1 Trileptium ribeirensis
CAGCTCATAGTTAATAAGCATATATATAAAATGCTGACAGAAAATTAAACTGTGGTTAGCCAATTGTGATCTATTTACTAACTATCAGAGTTGGCGTAACAGGTGAGTGGCCCTCTCTAAAGTATGGTTTGAATACAGCCCTGAACTTCTCGCGTGCTGCTGATCGAGGTGATATTTATGGTCTATGCGCCATAAAAAGTTTGTATTTTTTGTGAGGCCCTTACACATGTAAGGGGAAGGGGCACGGGGGCCCTACGGTGGGCTCTGTTGATTATTTTACATTTTTAGGTACAGCACTATGGCGACATCCTATACCAATTGAAAACCACATGGAACAACGCATGAAAGATTTAAGGATACAGTATGCAGTCAGCTTTCTTCTAAATTGTTCCTTTCTATTTGCTAAAAATATAAATTTTGAACTTAATTTTGTAATTTTCGAATGATTTTACAATGATACTATTAGAAGGAGCTACTAGTTTGTTTTGCCAGGAGATTGCATTGTAACGTATTCCATAAAAACAGATATTTTATTCATAATTTTTGGCATATTGTTTTAAATCAAAGAATCTTACAGGTTACCAGCTGAGCAGCAACTAGGGGTGCATAATTTGGCAGAAGTAGAAACTAAATATCAAAGCGTCGTGGCTCTATCGATCCTAGTATAAATAGTTATGGCGTTCTGCAGTACCGGATTATCGTAAGAAATAGTAATATTAAATGTGTATTTTGCACAACAAGCTCCTTTTTGTAACTTTATTCAGCGCGAATTGATCTTATTCTACAAATATTGTATCTCATTTTATTATCGCCTAAGAATCATGACGGCAGATTTTGGTTCTGCTTATAATTTTTAAAAACATATGTTCCGATATCGATTTGCGGCTTAGTATAATTGTTTCTGCTTGCTGCATTGCGCTTTAATGAATACTGATCTTTACGTGTTTAAACTTATTTTGTTGTTTCCGACTATTGCCACAAATTAAGACAGCAACCGTCTACAATTACATATATCTGAATAACTAACTACGGCTGTTCTTAAATACACTGATCAAAACACAAAAGGCACAAAACAAAAATTTTGATTAGGCAAACAGAAATGTGCTCCCACAAAAAGAAACAATGAAATTCGCAGTCAATGAGGATTAAATTTAAAAATTACATTTAATTAGATTTAAAAAACCACAGTGCGTGGGGATACAAAAATTTAGTAAGTGCAGGTTATAGTAAATTGATGATTGATTATTTGCAAAGAGAGGCAGCGACATACACGTTTAGCTTGAGTTAAAGTATAACTAACAATATACACTCTAAAACGAACTGTGAAATTAGGGTGTTCCGTCATTTACATGATACATTAAAAACACGACCTTCAAGATAAACAATGGGATTTCGTTCAAGTGTACACTTCAGCTCTAATGTGTAACTAGTTATTAATTAGAAATAGTCTCAAAGCAGTAAGAAATTAAAGTTATTGGGAGCTGAAATCGCTAAATGTGGTCAGCTATTTTAATATTAGCTTCAATTTCGTTATTTTCACGGCGTTCATACATCTTTACATGAGCTTTCTGAAATTTTATTTAATATAACATTTTAAACTAAAACTTGAAATTGAAATACCGCTTTAAACACAATTGCGGATATTTATCTCAGTTAATGTTTCAAAAACTCATAAACAATAAAATACTGAATGTACAAAAACTAATTAGCTGTAATCTGGATATGTCTAAAACGAAGTTTCGAGGTCTTTCAGAAAATCGCGTTTCAGATGATTGTGAAAGTCGGTAAGGCGTGGTCAATATTTTTCAGAGTACCTTCGCTAATATTAAATAGCTTTTGTCTGCCTACTGCCTTGCAAGCTTCGTAGCCGTTAAATAGCATTGTTAAATTATACCTGATATGGAATCTATTGCAGAAATATATTTTTACTTGTAAAGACATTCCTTTCATCATAGGTGACGATAGGTGGGGGTGGGGGTTACACCCTCCGCAAGGGTCGGATTGCCTCCCAAGCCATATTTATCCCCGGAACTACCATATTTAAACCCTGAACCACCCACCCCATTCCAACGGCACCGCCTAAGCCGATGTGCCTTTGACACTTATGTCTCATCACAAAGCATGATAATAAATTCAAAGCCAAAGTTTTCGCCTATACAAGTTTAAACTATATAATTACCTAACTACTTGACGGAAAGCTACAAATTCTTTAACAGCACCGATCGATGGGTGTGGATTTTTCTACTGCTATGATACTGTTTTCTAGGTTTTTTCATAATCTGTATAATATGGTGTGCCAAGTACTTCAGGAGTTAATAACCGTTTGATTCGGTTTTTATACCGGTAGATTCAAACTCATCACACATGTAAAAGTTAGCCCACTTTTTACGGACGTTGCCGAGTAGTTATTATAAACTGGGACAGATATACCATGCACGATATACTCGAGTCGACGTATAAAACTTTGTCGCAAATTAGTCTTAAATGTAAGAATAAACTTCTAATACTAGCATATAAATTTTTGCCAAATAACCAAACCGTTGTGTTAACGGTGCGATGGTTGTACTATATGCTGCTGAGTTTAGTTGGATCCCCAGTCCGATCTTGTCGTTTTTCACACTTTTTCAAAAGTTCTCGACTAGCAAGCCTAAGCAGATGATCAGCAAAAATATTAATAGCACAGTTAGGGTAAGCAGCTTTCTCTGGAGGTAAGAGCCTAGAATTTTGAGATTGGTATAAATCTAACTAACAAATATAAACTGCTGGGACCGATCTCTCAGAAGAAAACTCACCGATATCTATCCCTACCCGAAACCTTACTTTACCACTTCGGTTTATGGCTATATTCAAGCTTAAGTCCGCAATGACAAGCTACATACATTAAAATTAAAAAAGTATTTTAGTGTACTTTAGTGTAGCGAAACGTGTACAATTTTAAGTTAAGTTTGTTATTAGTTTTCAGTTTTTCCTGTTATTAGTTTTTCTTCTTTTAAATTTATCAAGTACTATTTATTGCCCTACCATAAATATAACTGACATTATATAAACGGATTTATATAATTTAGCAGTGCCGTGAATTTATTTTTATAGTTTATTATATATATATATATATATATATATATATATATATATATATATATATATATATATATATATATATATATATATATATATATATATATATATATATATATATATATGATTATTTAATATATATAATTTTATATTTTTATTCATCATATAAAATCTGGTGGCTCTCCACAGAGGGAGTTATAAAGATTCCGGTGAAGAATGGGGATTTTACCCTTATATTAGGATCGCCTCGCATTGAACAGGAGATTAGTCGCTTGAGTCTGAGATTTAAAATTAGGCTACATTAGGATTATTCGTGAAATATGTGATTCGAGTAATACATGCAAGATATCACTAGAAATATCCGGGCACCTTTACTTATTGATAGAAACTTCCAGTGGTAAAATTGTACAATGTAGGGCAAAATAAAAAAAAAACCAATGTCACAGATCTCATTGATTGCTACCATAAGTTTTTCGAATTAATATTTACGGAGCACAATTCCGAGGTGTATAGCACACTGACCAGTTTATTTACCACCTAGCTGCATTGATATAATGTTTTATACAATTAGTGTTTAAATTTGTCAAAATAAAGCATTGCTTGTAACTATAGCGATAAATGTATCACGGAGCTAGTCTAAATTACCTGTAGTTGACCCAAACAGTTCCGTTGGGAAAAATAAGTAGAAATATGTTTGGAGTAGGCGAATCGTGAATAACCGACGCTTTACTGTTAACGAAACAAACATTTGGAATCCATATCTTTTCAACCATTCTATAGCTCAGTGTTATATTTTCGATACAATTAGTAATATGATCGAAACCAAGACCTCTGTCCTGCCATATTTGGCTAAATAACAAATCGGCCTTGAAACTTTGTGAAATTTCGGATATTTCTGACAAGCCTTGAACTATTAGGTCAACAGCAACATCCACACCTAGCGCATTCGGAACCGCATCGGGATTATAGCCTCTTAGCATTTCCTTCAGTATATAACGCGTTAAATTATCGTTAAGATCTTGACAATTTGTGGATGTAATGTGTGCTGCCGGAGGTGGTGGTAAATGGAT
Organism: Trileptium ribeirensis; assembly: GCA_030248225.1. Classification (NCBI taxonomy): domain Eukaryota; kingdom Metazoa; phylum Nematoda; class Enoplea; order Enoplida; family Thoracostomopsidae; genus Trileptium; species Trileptium ribeirensis. Next base: position 4,146 of record JASANE010018749.1, read on the forward strand.
AACAGGTCCAGGTGGTGTCGTCTGTGTCGCTCTTGATATTAGTTTCTCAGATATATCGTCCAAACCTTCCGATGAACGTTCATTGTTGTACTCGTGCTTCACAATAGATTTGCGCAACTTTGTATCTTGCAATAATTCAAGTCCATCTACGCTGGAGTCGATAAATTGTTGATGCCATTCCTCGAGTTCTTGCTGAAGTGGAGCGTTATTGTCTTTAAATACATTCATCGTTTTTCGTGAATTGCGTTCAACTAGTGACGATGTTGAAGAGAAACGTGGCGAAAATAAAACTATCGAAATACTAATTACCAAGGCACTTGATGAAATTGGCAAAGCGATATATTTCCCCGAAATAATTGACAACGATGTTGAAAGCGATTTATTTTTGAAAGTTTGTGTTGGTGAAGCAAAATGACTGACGCGCATTACCTTATCGTCATTAAGAGGTGTGTCGTGTCAAACGAGTATCCAACAAAGTTCGCTCACATTGGACGCGCGTTATAGCTTTCCAGAATACATTTCTTATCTCGAAAAATCCACTTTTCTATCTAATAAAGTTTTATTGACATTAACGTGGATGCCGAACACTGGTTTTAATTCAAACAGACCATAATTAAATACAACATTTACTACAATACGATTAGAATTCGCTTAAGAAAATAAAACTGCGAGTAGAACGATAGGAAGAACTAAAAACAGAATCTACTTGATGTGCGCTAGACTTTAAGATGACGTCTGGCGCACCCTTAAGGCTCTTTTAATAAGCACCTATCAAGGGCATATTATCCGTCAAATACATGAAAAATGTACCAAATATACCCGTCACCAGCGTAAATCCATTGAGCGAGAATTCTTGATGAACCATTAAAGAAGGTGTGCCACCCATGCCACACCGCGATATATATGTTGTAGGATGACGTGTCTGATTTTGCGTAATTTGTCTCACTTTTAATGTGACGACACAGGTCACCAACTTTTGTTGTCTCCCCCAACCTTTATACTGGCTTCCTCATTTCGTTATCTAACCCACCCCTCCCCTTCCCCAAGTTACATCCTGTCCGCTCAAAATTTGCACAGAATTTAAACAAGAAACATTGCTTCGGAAAAAATTATTTCGAAACTGCATTGCAACACGTACGAAAAATTACCAAAGATTAAATCTAAATTAGCAGAAGAAATTACGCATATATTGCATTTAGTTGACCAACTATGCGTTGCAATAGAATTTTTGTGGATTTATAGGTCACATACAATGTAAATTATCACAACTAGCTTCGTAATTCATTTTATTACAGTTTGTCAACACTCTTGAAACCTGAAATTGCAATCAAACAATTTGGACTGTTTACGTAAAATTGCAATGTAACAAATCCCGCTGCGTTGCAATAGGTACGAAAAATACCAATGGTTCAATCTAAATTAGCTGCCGAAATTAGTTGCATTCCATTCCCAAAATATGCGTTGCTACAAAATTTTTCTGAATTTATTCGTAACGTAAAATGTAGGATATCACAACTAACTTCGTAATACATTTTGTTACAATTTCTCATCGCTTCTGAAACCTGAAATTGCAATGTAACAAATTCTACGACTGTTCAAACCGAAATACAAGATTGATATACCAATGGAAGCACGATAAACAGTCGCGGTAATCTATAGGGTATAATAGTCTTCGTCTGGAAAAGTTTTTACAGAAGCTCCTCCCAACTACCATGACAACTGGTGCTTAATTAACCACTTCATGTTCGAATTAATTTTTGAAATGTTTAGCAAACTCAAGCAGGCGTCAAGAATAGCACGGGTCGCATTATTCCGATGAATGTACGCAAACCACAGAACTGTCCAAGAGCTGTTGCTCAGTTGCGTCAAGAACTCGCAAACTGAGCGTGTAAACAAACACAACACGGCAAACACAATTAACGCAACCATTCACAATACGCTATGATGCAAATGCGCATTAATTAAGGTATCAAAGATCTAATATGTAATTAACACGTCTACATGTGCTTAAACTTCGCAAAAAATGCCATTGCTGTAGTATTAAACCAATAGCTCTAGAAAAATCAAAATAGTAGCAGAAGGTACTTTGTAGCAACAGCATCATGACTTGTGCATTGACAGACTTATACAGACGATTGTAAAGAGATTACAAGTGGCAGCACCAGTGTGAGCTGCCCATCTGTACATAGCATTTCTGTATAGGCCATGCTACTTCTTCCGTGCAACATAACTGTAGCATACATTTTTTTCAACTACCGTTGAGCATTTTGTGCATTAAACTTCGCAAAAATGCCATTGCTGTAGTATTAAATCTACAGCTCTAGAAAAATCAAAATAGTATTTTGTTGCAATCACAAGTCTCCAAGTTGTGCCTTTTACATTTTTGCTTTTTTTAAGTTGAAGGTACAACGCTGACAGCCGAAAAGAATTCTTTGTTCGTTTCCAGGTAATGTCCTGCAGCACTTAGTATATGGCAGTCTTAATTACGTAACTAGGCACCAGGATCCCTTATTCAGCTTTTTGAACGTTTATTTTTCGTTTTTTTTCAGTAACATTGACGAAAGTCCAATTTTAACCGTAGTTTGTAGGGTCATTTCACGAAACCATGTCATTTTAGTCGGGGGGGGGCTACATCGGCACTTTTTGGCCCATACCACCAGTCTTTTGTAAGGAAATTTAATGTCGCTGTGAGATGTAGTAATAGCATATCCGACGACGATCATAACGAGGTATGGTGGACCTCTGTACCCCAAACATAGCAGGAGCCAGAGGCCCTCAACCCGGGTTGGTCAAATGAAGCCAAAAACACATGTCCTAATATAAACGTTCGCCGTATCGCTAGCACGTGATACATATATGTGTTTTTCATTTCACTGTGATCCATTGGTATTTGCTAATTTTTCCGGAAAAACTTGGGAGTAAGCATCGACACTGAAGCTGACGTCAAGCTTCCGAAAATTTTTTTCGTGACATGTAGCCCCCCCCCGACCAAGGTCAAATCTGGCAGCTTTCAGACGCTGGTAAATAACGTAAAAGTGCACTAGCGCCAAAAATGCTATATAACGGTAATCGCAATCAGTACAGGTGTTATTGAAAAAAAAAGAATATCAGCGTCTGTCCATGTGTTATTTCATTATGAGGTCGAAGGTCATAAAATGCCAAAAATGGGGTATGCAAAATGTAGCCCCCCCCCCCCCCGACCTGACCAAACTTAAATTTAAAAAAGCCAAATTTAGCATACAGTCTTACAATAGGCCGGATATAAACATAGTAAAGCCCCACTAGAATCGACCCATCTATTAAAAATTTTTAATGAAAATGTAGCCCCCCCGACCTGGCGTGTAGCCCCCCCCCCGACCTGTAGCCCCCCCGACCGCATGTATAATAAAAGTAATCGAAGGTCGCAAGAATCATATTAGTATATAAGTTCATCATCATTGCGCTATGATATGGGGCCGTGCTGTTAACTGGGCAGCTAGGAAACCCTTCTGCCTGCCCGCACATCTATTACACGCATTGTCCTTGGTATCATCACTTAAATGTAAACTGGTCATAGATCTATTGTATTTGTTTTACACCAGCTTACATCTAGAATGTATAGAAGTAGCTAAAGTTTGGCGCGTTGCATGTTGTAGGAAGCTGTAGCCCCCCCCCGACCTGAGGTGTAGCCCCCCCCGACCTGAGGTGTAGCCCCCCCGACCTGAGGTGTAGCCCCCCCCCCCCGACTCAACATATCGGGGTGCCATTTTTTACAAGGCCTAAGGATCTGCCTGAAATTTTTTATCAGACGTCCCCCGCGCAGGGTGGGTTTGTGTGCATAAAATGGTATCTGTAGGTGCTGTCTCCGTTGCGCTAGAAAAACTTCTGCGACAGGCTTGTTCTAAATTGGTCGATTTTGACCCCAATAATGCCCTAGCAGCATCAATTTTAGGTCGCAAGTGCTCCAAATGGCTTGACTAGGACCATTTTGGATGGACGTGCATAAAAACAGACCATGGTTCGCGTGTCACTCCGTCAACACTACAGAATAATGACTTATTTCGGATTAAAATTTGACCCTCAGGGGGGCCCTTTCCAACCCCTGTAGCAGGTTTCAGGTAGCTCGTTTTGCATAGAGACCTCGATATTCGAAAAATTCAGGGTTTTTTACATCGGAAGGGGTCTAGACACTGTACATTCGAAAACGTTTCATTTTGGCTTCAAAAAGTGGTGTTTCAAAAGTACATGGTTTCGTGAAATGACCCTGTAACAGATTGACCGAGGTGTTTAATATATTACTATGTTTGCTAAATTACATTCATGTAAGAAAGCAGGGGCGTAGATCAAGGGGGGTCCGGGGGGTCCGGACCCCCCAAATTTTTAGACGGGGGGTCCGGCAGTACAGTAGACCCCCCAAATTTCTACCTTAGTTCTACCTTAGTTCAGCTGAGAGAAAGATTTTCTCAAACCGACCTTAAAACATATGGCAGCCTCGAAACAGCTCTATTGGGCTCAGGAAGCGATGTTTCAGAAGAACAACTTATTACACTCGGACGTTACCCAGAACTCAATGTCGAGCATTTGCAAGATGAACTCCGGATTTTCCATCGACACGCAGAGGCGAAAAAGTTACGCAAGGAATCACTGGCTGATGTTGTTATTACATTGAAAGAGATGGCGTCAGAGGTTCGATCAATGCTGCCCAACGTTGTCACATTGACCAAGCTGCTATTAACTTCTCCGGCATCTTCGGCACAGGCCGAGAGATCATTTAGTGCTTTGCGGCGGCTCAAAACATGGCTTCGTAGCACGATGTCCCAGAAGAGGTTGAATGCAGTTGCCATATGCCACACACACCAAGATATGCTGGACGAAATTGATGTTGATGCATTAATCCGAATCCGTTACTCGTACTGAAATCAGAAGATCTGCCTTTACCTAAATTAGTCACAAGTTTGACTGTAACAGCCTGACTTTTATTCTGTTTCTGGCTTGTCCACAGCCTCACAGTCACAGCCCAAGTGTTTCAACATTTAGGTGTCTAAGCTACTATCTTCAGCTTTTGCACAATTTAATGCATGAGTAAGCTTAAGGTGTAAGTCCCACTATCCTCTTTTTAGTAAATTATCATTTGGCAATCGCTTTTCGATACAGAAATGTTCCGGAACGGTTTTCTACAGCAAATAGTCTTCGTTCACTAACACAGTTTGTATACAGTGTCAAAAGGATGGTAGGGAGCGCGCCTTCTTGCAGTAAACTGTGAAAAAAGGACCGCAAAAATTTCGTCCTGGCTAACGCTGAGTTCATGAAGGAGTCGGACCCCCCCAAACTGTAAGGCAGATCTACGCCACTGTAAGAAAGACATATTCGACTTTTTATTTAAAATATTTTTGTTTCTCTCATGCTACAGTACAAGTAGTAGCAGTATCACGATATATTTTGCAGATGCGAGTAGTACAATTTTGTAAGCCGTACAGATGTACATAGAAATCTCTGAATACACGGAAAGCCGCGCCGCAAGTAAAGTTTTAACATAGTTTTAGCATAGTCTTTATCATACAAAGCTATGTTTAAGTTAGTTTTGTGGAAGCGTTAATCAGACACGCGCCACCCGCCATTGTTCTTGGCACACCACATTCAGACCCCACTAGGTTTTCGACCCAATTTGTCAGACCACTGGCCATACTTACTGCCCACATTTTTAAGATCACCAAGGTTTTGACCTACTAAATTTTTTATTTATTAATGAGTCAAAACCTAAGGGTCTTAAAAAGTGAGTCGAAACGTCGGGCGCATCTGAAACATGGATCGGAAACCTGGAGAAGTCTGAAAAAGTGGGTCGAAAACCTGAATGAGTCTTAATTTAGTGGGCCCAAAATCTGGGGCTGGTCGGTAATTAGTGGTTCAAAAGCCTAGGTGGAGTTAAAGTCGGTGGTTTGAAAACCTGCATGTCGTATAGATGTCGTGTTCCAAGCATATGGGTGGGTGGTTTATGTTTTCGGCGCATTTGGTGGGTCAATACATGGAGACTTAAGGGCGATGTACCGCGGATGAAAACATTGGGAAGCTTAACAGTGTCACACTCTTCTGAAGGGTCGACAATCAGCGGCTCCTGATGAAATGCAGCTATGTAATAAAATTACAATTGTACTAATTTCCACAAGATATAATTCATAAATGAATGTAAATTCATTTTGACTGTCGGCGAGCTTGGATGCACTAAAAGCAGTAAAATTCACATCTAGTAATCTACATTCTTGTTACCAAATAGTTTGATTTGTTAACCTTATTTTCTCTAAAGTTATGAATTTAATACAAATATTGCGTATTCTCTATTTAATGGAATTAAAGGCATATGTGTCTATAAGGGTTTATGAACGTTACGCCCTAAGGTTGCGACCACCTAACCCATATTTACTCCGCCCTCGCAGACCCGTGCCCCCTCTACCCCATCACTTCCACCCTCTAGGACCCAAAAAGAAAGTTTTACCAATTATGAGATAGTACTAATGTGAGAATAGTAAAAAACACTTGAGGTGACTGAGGAAAATTTATAGTTACCTTCTCTGACCAGCAGCCGTCGTCACGCTAGCGCTCCGTGGAGACAATCTACTCCCTTAGCCAAAAGACCTTAGACATCTGCAATTAAAGGCTCAAAGATTTTTAATATATAATTTACATACGCAACTATATTTAATTTACATATTCATGACAAGTATGCTTTACAGCTCTGAGCTTTCCACATTTTTATATTAAACTGCTGTGTTTTCGATTTTTAAAAGAATACAGCATTTTCCCCTTTAATACTCGAATTAGGTTCTGAATATTTGACAAATTCTAACATGCGCCAGAAATCTAACCCGGATTACATAATTGCGAATGGTGTATACAAACACTAAAGTATCTGTGAAAGTTTGCTCAGGTCTCTAAGGTAGCTCAGAAAGCAAGCTAATAGCAACGTACGTACAAATATACACAAGCTACAAACTTACTTAACACACAGCGTTGCAATGCGCGATGTTGTCAGAGAACATTAGTGCGCATTAACTAAATGGATTTTACGTCTAATTATTGATCTACAGACACAGTCCACGATATTTATATATAGCCATATCTTGGATGTTAGCGTGTTCAAATAGTTTAAGTCGAAATGCTCTATGTAAAACAGAAACGGATTTCGAAATCGGAATCGTACTCCAGAGTGCCAAGGTTAGGTTTTTAAGGTATTTTCCAATTCTACATACGAATCTGTAAAATCTATTCTACTACCTTAATTATCTATAGTATTATAAACAAAAATAATGAAAAACTTGTAATGGTTGGTGGCAAAATATCTGAGAAAAAATATACAAAACACAACTGAACTAGCTTTTTGTGCACCGTATCTACAATGTCATTCGAGCGGGTACCTTAGAAATGGCAAGGTCAACGGCAACAAACAAACTCTAAAAATCATGCTCCCATGTGCATGCACAAATCATGTTAAACATTAAAGATTTATAATATGGGTTAAACCGAAATTTATATGTAAAAACTTTTTTTATAAGTCTGTTTTTCGTAATAAATTATATTTACATATTATATATATGAATGCACAGAAATAACTATTGTTAACAGTTGTATAGAAATAATTGATACAGTGGTATATACTATGCCGCAGCAGCCACAAACTAAACAGAGCAGCTAATTCAGATGGTAGAAACGAAGCAACGAATAAAATAATCATGCCATCAGTTTCTGTTGGCCTTAAACGCTTCGAAGAGAATCGTTTGTTTTTGGTCCAAAAAAGAATGTTTATTTTGTTTATTTTAACTGAAAGAATCTTTATCATTTGCTGTTGTATGCATCCTCTTCAATAAATCTGAAATAATCCACTTCACCCGAACGAGGCTCTGAGCTGTTCACGACCAAACTCAGCTTGAATAGATATTGACAAAGAATGCGAAAGCTCTTTAGTTAACCGCTACTCTTCGTCAATTTCTGCGAACTTTAGCGCACAGTGATCCCGTTCAGCGCCTAAAGCTGATGCTGAAATACAAAATATTTATTTGACCGACAATTTTTATAAAGCTGACAAAGATGGTTCATACTCGTTTTGCATACTACTAGTTTGACTACTATATATGGTTATTGGTAGTTCAGCAAAGCTACAACATGGCTTATTCGATTGCATATTTTGGCCTATTTGTAGTTAAAATGAAATAGTATATATGAACCATCCAACAACAACGGACTATTCTCACCTATTGCTTCTGTTAATATCTTTAATGATGCTATACAATATCATGAAAATCGCGACGTCATAATCTATGCTGTCACTCTGTAGCGACAACGACTGCATGGCTTAGTAAAAACCACCGCTGGAACAGAGACTACAAAAAATTAACCAAGTGCAAATAAGAGAATTATTATTAAACTGTAAATGAATTAGCATCTGCGTGTCCATTTTTCGTTCACATATAGAAACTGCGCATATTTGTCTATAGAGATATAAAAACACATGTACTTGCAATAAAATATATGGTCTCCTCTTGCTGTAAATAATATACATGGGAACGACTGCTAAAGCTTAGTTATAAGCTATTTTCAGCTAAAATCGCTTCCAATGCAGTAGTTCCACATTATGCAAGAAATAGGATTGAGTGCGGCGACGAGTTTAAGTGCTGGGAATGTGATTGTCATCGTTCGTAAAGTGGACGTCTTTTAGATCAAAAATAATCACAACTGACCTACGAAAAGAAAACAAACAACGGTACTACAAAATATGAATTTTTGTTAAAATAAGCACAATCAATGAGTTTACCCGTAGGTGAACGTTCATTATTGTTTGGCTTCTTCTACACCTAACGTTACTGCCAGTACAATGTAAAAGTAAGTAATAAGTGCTGCGTAGGATACAGTTCCACGTTTCTGATTGCTACACCATGCGTTAGATTTTAACTAGCACAAAAAACCGACCTGCTGCCGGTAGCGTCCTCCAGTCGCATTGTGCCAATGTGCCTTTCTTCATACGCTAATACTGCAACCTTTGGTTTAAAATATTTATTGCTTTTTAATGGCTTGAAAATGGTGATTTGCTGCATAACGTAATTTTTTTCTATTATGTAAACCACGTAAGCAACCCGCTACAGTTTTTGCGATACTGGGAAACTTCGGCTTATGTTATTGTTTAATAAAAGGCTGTATAATGTATTACCACCATTGAAATAGGGATATTGCATTGTCGTTATTTATTCATAAGTTGAAACATTTTTGATATATATTCTTGAAAAATGCATACTTATTTAAAAATGATTAAACCATACAGCCTTTTGTCAGTCATATTTTGAAAATGTATTTTTTAAAACTCTGTTGAACTTCAGTATTTATTTTTGGTATTCTCCCATAAAAACTTTTTATATGTTGAAAAACAACCAATAAAATTTTGAGATTTCTGTTACTATATCACGGGTGTCATGTCTGCAATTTACTTCTCCTGTGTTCAGCACTGCCATGCTTTTATGTGCAAATTCAGATTTACATGATGTGATCCAAAATGTTAGGGATATTTAAAACGATCTCATAGTTATAAATATTTATAATAATACTTTTTTAAATACCTTGAAAAAGAAGTATTGTTATAAATTTTAATAATTTCTGTTTTTCTTTCTCTTTTATGATTATAAATATGTGAGATATACGTTTTAGTTCTAGCGCGGTATGTCGATGCATGCACCAACGTCATCGAAACGTAAATAATTCTGTTTTTCAGCTTCATATAGGATCTTAATTTTTTTGCAATATTTATCGCATGCAATATACCCTGTCTTTAATCTTATTTGATTTTTATCAAAAGTGTAAAACTTGGGAATTCTTTATACCGATACTTTGAAGACCTTATTGACTCTGTGAAATAACGATTTTAGACGAAACTTCTCAAAATTTGCAAGTTTTTAATATTTTTTTAAAATTTAATTTTTTTTAAAATGTAGTCATATTAGTAGGTGTGCTTCGATTTGGGTCGTCGAAACAAATTGAATCGTGCAAAAATGATACCTTCAAAAATTACAGGGCAAACAACAGGATTTTGCCACTTATAGAAAGGTTCTAATTTTAGAACATGCTATTAGCATATAAAATCATTATAGGATTAACAAGGCACTAAGAAAAGGTGATGGCAGAGTTTGCTATATCGATTATTCTGTCGAAGTAAATTGATCAACAATGAATTTGTATACAAACTTGAGACTACATAGGTTCACAACGAACAGATCGAAGCAAGCATACATCACAATGTAATAGGGTCCCGGTTGAACATATGGCACCAAAATTATAGACTGCCAGCGGTCCGTGCGAAGCATCAACTTGGTTGGTCGAGAAAGCGTTTAATCAAAACAATACACCGTATGGTATAATTAGCTAACAGAAATACGTGAGGAAAACGTACTACGTCGTGATGTTAGGAAGTATATGAATTGACTGAACATTTGCTTCATTTATCAAATATAAAAGAGAAGAAGGAAATTATTTTATATCCATTTTTAAGGGAAACCGCTGGCTCGATATGGATGTTCGCTTGGACATGCTAGAGTTTTGCAATAACTATTTTTCAATTGTTTCAATTCAATCTACAACTGGACGCACCACCGAAAAGGAAAACCGGAGCGCAAGCCCAAACAGAAAAAATCGAGAGATATCCGAGAACCTGCATTCCGCGACAAACCGAATATGACAAAAGGCGCGCAGGCCAAGGCCTCAGGAAATTCCCCGAAAAAGAGAGATGCTATTTGCGCAAATGGGCCGTTCTATGCATCGAGAAAAGAGATACTAACGACACACGAATAGGAACGAGGACACGCGAGGGCACGAATATAGGAACGAGCAATCAAAGGAACAAAGCGATATCATTCGCGGATCAGACGAAAGGACACGACTCATATGAAGCATTTTCACTTACATTCCTTATCTGGTCCATTGCTGAACGATCTTACGGACTTAAAAGAAAGAGTTCCAATAAAAAGACAGAGATTGAAATTTCTATAAACCAGAAAGAATTATTAGGCGGCGCTGAACTTAAGTTAGCATAAAATTATAAATTGGCGCTTTTTATCTATGTTTGCAGAATATGAATTATACAAAACCATAAGTTGTACCGTTGTAAAAGAAATTGCGGAAATATAAAGCACAGAATTTATGGTAAGAATATAGTTAAATTGGGACTTTTAACAGCAACGCTAATACCAATCGGATTTTCGATTAAGAGAGAGCCTGAGGGACAGAAGGGTCAGCTAGAGCGGGTCGATTCACTAATTAAAAATTGAAAATAGATTGCAAAACAAGCATGTCCAAGCGAACATCCAGAGGCAGAACCAACAAGAACGCAAAAAAACAAATCACACAAAAAATAATTCAGTGAATCGACACCACAACTATAGCTGAACCACTTCTGTCACCTCACAGGCTCTCTCTTAACAAGTGAAAATCCGATTGGTATTAAGCGTTGCTGTTAAAAGCACCACAATTTAAAACTAATATATCTTAAACCATAAAATAATCTGTGCTTTATATTTCCGCAATTTCTTTTAACAAACAGTACCAAACTTTATGCGTTTTTATATAAATTAACATATTACTGCAAACATAGATAAAAAGACGCCAATTTATAATTTTATGCTAACTTAAGATTCAGCGCACGACACTAATAATTCAACTTTAACTGGTTTATTGAAATTTCAAATCATCTGTCTTTTTATTGGAACATAGTTATTTAAGTCACGTAAGATACGTTCAGCAATGGAACACAGATAAGGAATGTAAGTGAAAGTGCTAATCATCTGAGTAGTGTCCTTTCAGTCTGATACCGCAACGTAATGGTGTCATTAAATCGGAACTTTTAAGTTAAAACTTCAACATTTAAAATTTATAGATTATAGAGACATCGTTTCAGTCCTGATATTATCAAAAAGTTGAGCTGCCTTCAGTACAGTGTCAAAACTTACCTAGATTATACCTATATTAAAACGTGTGTCGTTTATAAGTATACATTACTTTTCTCGATGAACATAGAAACACGGCCACAATTTGCAGCAAAATAGCACAAAATAATAATCTACCAAATCTTTTAATATTTAATTAATTAAAAAACGAATATGGTGATATATATTTTCCAACATTGTATAAGAGTACAACTTCATGATTTAGGACTACTGAACTAATAAACGTCGCACTATCATATGTGCATATATGTAGAGGTTTGTTACGCGGAAAATTGCTAGGTTCTCGGAATATAGCATAGTGGAACTTTTTGTTTAACGGGGTTATCAAGTTTTAAATTGTGGTACTTTTAAAAACGCTTAATACCAATCGTTGTCACTTGTTAAGAGAGAGCGTGAGGTTAAGAAGTGGTTCAACTTAGTTGTGGTGTCGATTCATGAATTGAAACAATTGAAATAGTATTGCAAAATTCTAGCATGTGCAAGCGAACTATCCATATCGAGCCAGCGTTTTCCCTTAAAAATACAGATAAAATAATTTCGTTCTTCTCTTTTTATTTGATAAATGAATCAAATGTTCAGTCAATTCGATATACTTCCTAACATGATGCGACGTAGTACGTTTTCCTAACGTATTTATGTTAGCTAATTATACCAGACGGTGACTTTTTGCTTAATTAAACGCTTTTCTGACCAACCAAGTGATCTTCGCACGGACCCTGGGTTAGGAATTTAGTGCCATATTTCAACCGGGACCCTATAACATTGAATGCCTATGCTTGTTCCATCTGTTCGTTGGAACCCATAGTTCAGTTTGTATACAGATTCAGTGGATTGAACCAATTTCTTCGAGATAATAATTTTATAGCAAACTCGCCATCACCTTTCTGGCTGCATAATGTTTAGACAACGATCGTTTACGAGTATTGCTAGCATGTTTTGAAACTAGACCTTTTATAAGCAAAATCATGTTCAGTTGACTGTAATTTTTGAAGGTAGCCATTTTTACTGAATCTCCAATTCGTTTCGACTACCGAAATCGAAGCACATCTATGTCGTAATGATGGATATACTATTTTAAAAAAATTAAATTTTAAAATATTAAAAACTTGGATAATTTTGAAGACCATAGTTTCTGGATTAAAGGTAGGTAGTTCAAAGCCTAAGTCAATACAGGTCTTAAGAACCAACGGTATAAAGAATTGCCAAATTTTACACTTTTGATAAAATTCAAAGGTAAGTTTAAAGACATTTGTAGCATTTCACTACGCTAGTACAAAGCGTATCTGCAACAAATTGAGATCGGGGCCTATATGAAGGTGAAAAACAGAATTATGTACTTTTAGATGCCAGAGGAGCACGCTTCGAAGACCGGCTAGAACCAATGAATGTATGATCTTAGATATTTATGATTGGTGAAACAGACCTGATCCAAGAAAAAGAGAAATTATTAATACAGCCTAGAGCTCAAGCACGTTCTTTTTCAAGGAATTTGAAAAAGATTTTTGTAAAGGGTTATAACTATGAGATGGCTTTTATAATTTGCTCACAACATTTTGAAGAACTCACATCATGTAAATCTTAATTTGCACATAAAAGCATGGCAGTGCTGAACACAGGAGAAGTAAATTGCAGACATGACACCCGTTAGATAGTAACAGAAATCTCAAATTTTATTGGTCGTCTTTTCAACATATAAAAAGTTTTTATGGGAGAATACCAAAAATAAATACTGAAGTTCAACAGAGTTTTAAAAAATACATTTTCAAAATATGACTGACAAAAGGCTGTACTGTTTAATCATTTTTAAAGAAGTAGTGCATTTTTCAAGAATATATATCAAAAATGTTTCAACTTATGAATAAATAACGACAATGCAATATCCCCATTTCAATGGTGGTAATACATTATACAGCCTTTTATTAAACAATAACATAAGCCGAAGTTTCCCAGTATCGCAAAAACTGTAGCGGGTTGCTTAAATGGTGGTTTACAGAAGAGAAAAAAGTTAGCGTTATGGAGAAAATCAGACTATTTTCAAGCTATTAAAAAGCAATAGGATAAACAATTCGAACTAAAGGTTGGAGTATTAGCGTATGAAGAAAGGCACATTGGCACAATGCGACTGGTAAGGATGCTATCGGCATAGCAGGTCGGTTTTTGTGCTATGTTAAAATCTAACGCATGGTGTAGCAATCAGAAACGTGGAACTGAATCCTGATGCAGCACTTATTACTTACTTTTACATTGTACTGGCAGTAACGTTAGGTGTAGAAGAAGCCAAACAATAATGAACGTTCACCTACGGGTAAACTCATTGATTGTGCTTATTTTAACAAAAATTCATATTTTGTAGTACCGTTGTTTGTTTTCTTTTCGTAGGTCAGTTGTGATTATTTTTTATCTAAAAGACGTCCACTTTACTGAAAATGACAATCACATTCCCAGCACTTAAACTCGTCGCCGCACTTACTGGATTTCTTGCATAATGTGGGAACTAATGACATTGGAAGCGATTTTAGCTGAAATAGCTTATAACTAAGCTTTAGCAAACTGTCCCATGATATTATTTACAGCAAGAGGAGACCATATATTCTATTGCAAGTACATGTGTTTTTATATCTCTATAGACAAATATGCGCAGTTTCTATATGTGAACGAAAAACTAATATGTAGTATGCTAATTCATTTACAGTTTAATAATAATTCTCTCTGCACTTGGTTAATTTTTTGTAGTCTCTGTTCCAGCGGTGGTTTTTACTAAGCCATGCAGTCGTTGTCGCTACAGAGTGACAGCATAGATTATGACGTCGCGATTTTCATGATATTGTATAGCATCATTAAAGATATTAACAGAAGCAATAGGTGAGAATAGTCCGTTGTTGTTGGATGGTTCATATATACTATTTCATTTTAACTACAAATAGGCCAAAAATATGCAATCGATAATGATGTTGAATTTCTGCTGACCAATGTCAAATAACCATATATAGTAGTCAAACTAGTAGTATGCAAAACGAGTATGAACCATCTTTGTCAGCTTTATAAAAATTGTCGGTCAAATAAATATTTTAAATTTCACCAGCATCAGCTTTAGGCGCTGAACGGTATCAGTGGTGCGCTAAAGTTCGCAGAAATTGACGAAGAGTAGCGGTTAACTAAAGAGCTTTCGCATTCTTTGTCAATATCTATTCAAGCTGAGTTTGGTCGTGAACAGCTCAGAGCCTCGTTCGGGTGAAGTGGATTATTTCAGATTTATTGAAGAGGATGCATACAACAGCAAATGATAAAGATTCTTTCCAGTTAAAATAAACAAAATAAACATTCTTTTCTTGGACCAAAAACAAACGATTCTCTTCGAAGCGTTTAAGGCCAACAGAAACGGTATGGCACGTACTTAATTTTATTCGTTGCTTCGTTTCTACCATCTAAATTATAGCCGCCCTGTTTGAATTCCCCCCTGCTGCGGCATAGAATATCCTACTGTATCAATTATTTCTATACAACTGTTAACAGACAAGACGTAATTTCTGTGCATTTATATATACTACGTAAAAATATAATTTATTACTAAATACAGACTTATAAAAAAAATTTTTACATATAATTTTAGATTTTACCCAGATTATAAATCTTTAATGTTTAACATGATTTTGTGCATGCACATGGGAGCATGATTTTTAGAGTTTGTTTGTTGCCGTTGACCTTGCCATTTCTAAGGCTACCCGGCTCGAAATGACATTGTAGATACGGTGCATGAAAAGCAGAGCAATACGAAATTAACGTAATACCACATA
>JASANE010018750.1:0-24393 GCA_030248225.1 Trileptium ribeirensis
ATACGAATTTTGGGCAAGCAATCGCTGGAGGATCGCAAACCCAACATTGCACATATATATTTAAATTGTAGATTTTAAAACATTTTTATTCATAGCTATTACAGAATCATTACATTTCCAGCATAGGTAACACTGAGGCACGTCATGTTATATCGCTGGAAGAACAGCTTAGAAGGTTGGGTTCGGGGGCCGCGACTCATCGACGTAGGCTTATGTGTGTTTCATAAAAGACCTCAGCCTAGGCTAAGGCTTATAGTATATCGAGAACGGGATGGCGTGCATTTGACTTGTCACCTCACGGTTACTTTGATCAAATTTGACATATTATTGCAAAATAGTTACAATGTCCTGGCGACATGTAACATCTTCCGCCAAAAATCAATATATGACACATACAATATTTATATCAATTATTACGAATTCTTTTTTTATCGGGGTTCCAAGGCTCGTCCAAAACCCTGGGTCAACTGTGCTCAAATCGAAGTTAACACTCCACTTTAACACATTAAAAACTTCACTTTTCACAAAATTATGATTAAGTTATACACAACTACAGACTGAAATCAGAGTAAAGGTGTGTTTACTGGCGTAAAAAACGAAAATTTCAGGGAAAATACATAGTTGATAGCTGTAAAAAGCAACAATTTTCCAGTTACGAAGGTCAATGCTGAAAAGTCTCGGAGTCGGAACCAGGCATGCCGGAGCCGTAGCGAACTAGATGGGGGTCAGCCCGACTTCGGAACCCCGGGTAAAAATTTATAATCGATCTATTAACAATAGATATATACCTACAAACAACAAAAACAAACTGATTAAACCGAGATGGTCCCTTGTTTTGAGAAAGACACAATAGAAAGAAGCTTTGAGCAATGAATATTGTATTGGTGGCCCGTGTTACCTTGCACGTCATGGTTATTAAAAACATTAGCTTAGTAAGGTGAATTCGGAGGTCCATCCCTTTAGGGTTACCTAAGGCTCAAGTTTAGGTTTAGTATTTCTAGCGACAACGATAACATTTAGAACGTTACGCGTTAAATTAGCCGTATTATTTTTGTCAAAGAATCAAAAAATACAGTTACGAACAGAACTAAAAAAGGCGAATATTTCGCGCACTTTTGGACAAAATTTAGCAACTGTTCAATGGTGGAATTGCGAAATTTTAACGGAATAGTGTTGTTTTTATTTCTACACTTAGCTCCTAAATAGAAAATAATTTTAGCACAAAAAGCCAAGTACTCGTACAAGTTTATTCTTTGCAAAGCAGTGAAAATTGAATAACTAGAGTGTATTCTTGGATTCACGGTTTTATAAAAACTAAGCATGCATCGATTTTTACCGAATAAAGTCGTGGCAACACAAATCCAACACTTCTCCTCAAAATTATGTATTGCTCAATAAATCAGAACGCAAATGGATTGTAACATAAATAGTATTACAATATTTTATCGCTGGGTGTATGCCATAGGTCCTAACAAATATGCAGTCTATTCTCCCTTTTCCAGGGGAACTTATAAATTAAAAGGCCAATGTAATCTTTAAGGGCCCAAGTGAAATGCGCGCTATGCAGTTCTTGATATACTAAGCCTAAGCCTTAATAGTCTAAGCTAAGCTCCCTGTATGAGCCATGTTTAAGCCTAAGTCGGGAGGCTGCTGTACCCGAACCCCAGGTTCTAAGCTATTCTTTTTTCTAGCGTTATAAAGTCTAGCCCCTAAAGGTGAGATGGACCAATTATCTTCTAGTCTATGTATGTTCATAAACTTCATACAATTTATGCTGTATCATATTAACACTAATATAGGGGAAGCTAGGGTGAAAAGGACTTTTAGTGTGGTTTCATCTATGGATGTCATTATGCGTAATCGCGTGTAACAGGCTTTATGTGTGATGCACATAGTACCGTAGAACCTCTGTAACACCTGAAGCCTTATAATACCAGTCCGATAGGAGTTAGTGAACACTACCATCGTATTCTGTGTGTCACAAAACCTATTGAAAGGAGGATAAAACAATGCATAACCAACTAAGTAACGATAGACTAAATTGTTTAAGTAAACCGGGTTCACCTAATATTGTTTATCTGAAATCTTTTAAAAACCCCTAAAAAGTATGACACAGTCACATCATTGTATTCAACGTTACAAAAGACATAAAGCTCGTTCTAAATGACCCGAAATATATACCCGAACAATTCAAAGCAAACTATATTCTGGAAATCGGGTTCGTCCAACCCACTGGGAAAACATGAAATATTAGGTTTCTAGATAACCAAACCATCGTATTCGGAGTACGAAAATCTATATAAGAAAGACTATTCTCGATGCTCTATGCACAATACACAACGAAACAAGTTAAGACATACTACATTCTTGGCTTCGTCGACCGAAAAACACTTGGCATCCCTTAAAAAGGTACAATATAGTAAAGTTTGACTCTAGATTACAAATGTATCGCATTCACCATTATTTACTAGTGAAGCTCGCTTGCGATCCAGAATTCGAGTGGTGAGAACAATCCCCCAAAGCAGAAGCGTGAAAAATATTTGCCACACAATATTTTTGACACTCGCAATGAGCTTGTCGTCCCACAAAACCCCATATCCGACACTAAAACGAACAATAAACACACATTCAGGTGCTTTTCCCACGACTTCTCACCAAAAATTGCGAAAACGTCATTTTTATGCCAAGTATGAACCAGAAGTGTAAAAAATATTTGCCCAACAATATTTTTTAATACTTGCAATGAGTTTATCTGCCCAGAAAGCCCCTAATAAGACACTAAAAGCAACAATAAACACAGATTCAGGTGCTTTTCCCACGACTTCTCACCAAAAATTTCGAAAACGTCGTTTTTTATGCCAAGTATGAACCAGAAGTGTAAAAAATATTTGCCCAAATATATTTTTAACACTTGCTATGAGTTTATCTGCCCAGAAAACCCCATATAAGACACTAAAGCAACAAAAAACACACATTAAGTGCATTTCCCACGACTTTTCATCAAATATGAAATTTGGCGCCAACTATAAGCTTATAGACTCCAGATTGGGAAGTAGTTGAAAAACTTGTTATATATCATTGGAAAGCCCTGGTAAGGCTACATGGAATAGGCCTATTAGTTTGCGGATATCTCGTTTACTTATTGAGAAAAGTCGCAAAAACTGGAGGGGGTTCCCGAAAAATGGGCCAAAATGACGTCGTTTTGCCCCATAACTTTTCTCACGGGAAAAAATTCAAAAATCGGGCTCCGTAACTACACCTAAATCGACCATTGCGGTTCGAATGAGCTATGGTTCGAATTTGCATCAAAATCGGCCCAACAGTTATCGAGATCCAGGTGCGACAGACACACACAGGACCTCCTCAACCCCCCTCCAGAGCCAAAATTGAAAATTCTCGTTCCACTCGCTTGCTAGATACGCTCGATTGAAAGCGCAAACACGCAAAAACATGAGGATAATTGAAAAAAATTGATATTTTTGGCAAAGGGCGACGAACCATATTCGGAACAACAGCGACCTAAGGAATGGTACTCAGTCGTAGAGGTCTCGATAAGATGTTTCTGGAGACGTAGATCTTCGTTTTCAAAGTGACGCCTTTGTCGCCATATATGGGCTGCGATACACAGGTGCCTCAGATTTGGTTAAGAACACTATTTAAAAACCAGTTTTGTCCGTTTTGACAAGGAAACGGAAACATTTATTTTGTTAGCGTTCCACTATAGAAAACACCGTCATCACTTTTGCAATAGAACAAAAATGTTACTATCCGTCTACCCGAAGTTGAGTTATGAGCCACATCGGCTGCAGCAAAATCAATTTCATGCGAAGAAACGACATAGGCGATACCATTTAATTAGAGAATACCAGTCGCAGTGGAACTACATTTTTTGAGCGGAGCGACGTCATTAGTAATATCAACGTACTCAATGTCTTGGGAATATATTATTACCTAGACAACAATGAGTAAATGAAAGAATAGTTTTATCCGTTCGAACGAAAAGCAAGACAAAGGAAGTCACGTGGCTTATACAGCATGGTGATGAATGGTAATCGAAGCACAGCAATGAAATCATAGGACACGAAGTCTGAAAATAATTTTGCCTATAACATTCGTACTATACTATTCCTGTATGTACAATGCATCTATTTTCTTATTTCGCCATGGAAAACTCAAACGTATATGCCGTCAAAACGACTCTACGACCAATAATTAAGCTGTTATGAGCTTAATTAGGGTGTTGATTAGCTAATTTGCTTAATTAATGATAAAATTGGCAAGTTGCCAAACTTCTAAAATATCGTCCCTCATCTGAGCAAAAGCCCTTAATTTAAAAACATAGTTTCGAGATACGAACAATTAAAGTTTTTCGTAGTATTAGTAATAATTATTTATAGATGAAGGAACTGAAATTGTAATGATATTTTGACGTCATTTCTAGCCCAAATAATTGTTCTTAAGATGGTCCTGTTAAATATTATCTAATTTTAGTCATTCACGAAAAGCGGGCTTATTATGCAAATTAAGCTCCCTAAGGGCCTTTGCTCAAATTTCATCCAACATAACCTACACGTGTTAAGGCATTTGCTTGGCTTCAAGCACACAACATAATGGCTTACACTTTTTTAAACTCACTATTTCTAGTCATAACTGAGCATTATCATCATCCGGCGGTATTTCACTACCGCACTCCCAATCGTCATTATCCGTAACACCATCTTCCAACTCGTTGGATTGACATCGGTCAGTTTCAGTTGTTTTTAATCGCTCGAAATAACTCCAGTAAATTTCGGGGATAATATGATCCTGACACAGTTTTAGCAAGTCTTTCTTCTTTGCAGTACTAAATTTCTACTTTGGAAGTGCGTTATCATACGCTGGATACACTTTTAACGACATTCTTGTCTTTTAACGACATTTTTTTCCAGAATACCCATACATAGTCATCGATAGCAAACATCGCTATTT
The DNA here is from genome assembly GCA_030248225.1 of Trileptium ribeirensis. Taxonomy (NCBI): domain Eukaryota; kingdom Metazoa; phylum Nematoda; class Enoplea; order Enoplida; family Thoracostomopsidae; genus Trileptium; species Trileptium ribeirensis. The sequence goes on from JASANE010018750.1 coordinate 4,969, forward strand.
CGTTCCACGTTATCTCTGATTAATTTTTAGTTTATATTTATATACCAGGGAATAACCGGAACCGAAATTCGGCGGAACCGGAACCAGCAACCGGAACCGTCCATTTAAACCGGATCCGGAACCGGAACTTGGTCTTCGAAATTTATATATAGTAAAACAGATGATGGAAGAAATGAAGGTATAGTGGGTTTAAAATGCATTAAAAATAACTTTTACATTAAACTTAATGTATTGCGATGGTATTATTGCCTTTCTGAAATTTTAAAGAGACTGAGGAAGCTAATAATGTTTATTTATCGATCAAATATGTCGGTTTTTGGACATTCAGAGCAAAAAATGTCTTCCACTATACACCATTGCGTATACTGCGTCAAATCGAATGTGCTTACAAAGCTTGGAGCGTAGAAACATACTTTCGCTCTGTCTCCAGTCGCCTTCCTTTACTACACATACGTTACATGTTAATCTGTAGAAAACTTGAAATAATTGGTATATATGATTCTAAGAGAAAAGATAGAAGGTAATTTTCTGATCAGTGGTCAGGGACACTGTTTAGGCTAGCGTTGGACAAACAGTGCCCGTCACTTAGATGATAATGATGATAACTTTCTAATCGGAATGCTATAAATGAGACACACTGTGATGCTGCTTGCACCGTTTCAATAAATACAGTTCTTTGCCAAGAAAGCAGTTTCTAGATTGCGTTGCATATAACGTTAGTTTACTTCAATTTAGACTGATTTACCAAGTTTACAAGCGCATTGGCGGGTTCATTACGCAATTTATGTTAGCCAAGCATACCCTAAGTACTTCTGCGTAAGCCATACTCTGTTACCGAGTTGGATCGGTTTAATTCAAACGTATCCCACAAACTTCTGGATGTGTAAAATAGCTGCTACAAGCATCGACCTGGCTTCGATTTAACAAACTCCTGCAGGTTATTATGAAAAATTCCTACTGAAATTATGTGCCCTACTTACGTTTCAAACGGCAAATTGCTTAGTTAATCTTTTCTTTTGCTTGGTTGTATTGGAGCTTAATCATTGTATAATATATATTACATATGTTTGGATCACGGATGAAGCAAAAAGGTGACAAATTTCAAACAAAATTTGTAAACCGGAATTCCGGTTACGGTATGGTTTTTGCCCTTTGCCGGAACCGCAACCGGAACACGATTTTCGCCGGAACCGGAGTTCCGGTTACTCCCTGTTATATACTAATAACATTAATAGTATTTATCAATATCACCACTAACTCTGAAAAATACTTTTCATAAAACCTTGTGCCAATTTAGTCACAAAGCTTCGAATTCTGGTTTTAGAATATTTCAGTGAAAAGCTGAAATACTAAATATGCTTAGAATTTATTTGAGACCGATATTTTTTACAAAACCAATCACTTTTTGCCAGTCGCGAATAAACACTGGGGTTTATAAAGCGTGAAAAAGCATATGGTAATATCAAAAGTAAAACGCCAATAGCTGCTCACCAGGCTAAATAGGATATCCCTTACTGGTTATTCGGAATGCGATTACTAGGGTTAAAGTTTTTTGTTCCCGTTATTCAGGTTAAAATAAAAGTTTTAGATCTACGAACTTGGTGGAAATTGATAAATTTTCATTTCCGCAAATTTTATAACCATTTAAATCTTTTGTCCAGTAACCTACTGGACTGTGAACACGAAATATTAATTATTTTTACTATACTATTTTGACATTTAACAATTATGTGAATATTATAGGTTATTGCCGTCCCATCTAGTCTTAGCAGCAGTTACGAACAAGTTGCACTGCTAATAACCACGCAACCAGAGCAATAAGGCAAGCGACTGGCAGTAAGATGTCGAAGGTGTCGGAGAGCAGGACTACGACAAAACGTAATTTCCGGAATCATTTGCTCTTACAATAATCATTTTTACATCACGCAAATAAATTAGGGCATTTACTTAACTGCTGCCAACAACAGATTTCAAAACCCCTTAATGCTAGTGGCCTTTGCTCAGGCCAGCTCTGTGGTAAATTATATTAGAAAGCATAGGCCTTTATCATTACGGGCCTTTGCTTTGAATAAAAAGAATATAAGGCCTTTGCAATTTAGGCTGTATATTGACTACTTTATTACGTAGCGGTACGGGCAATAGCTCAAATTATAGGTATTGTGACAACGGTCCTTTGTAGTGCTATAACTCAATTATTGCTAATAATATGTATAAGGGCCTTTGCTCAGATCAGGGACGACATACAGTCACGGACAAAAATAAATGCATGAAAACGAACACGAAACGCGATCGAACGTATGAATACGCAAGCGAGTGTTGATGCGTTCATTTTTATGCACTTATTTTTGTCAGTGACTGTACTTAGATAGTTTAGACTCTGCATTTGCTGCACACCTTGCTACGGCAATATGAATAAAGAAACACAAAAAATAGCATCCACACATATACCATTTAAAATATTTAGCATGCAGGAGGCAGAACGTAGGGATATTAATAAATCATGGATTAAGTATTTGAATATTTAGCTATGGGGCGGACCAACACGGAAGACTTGGAAATTTTGGTTCCCCTGTTGACAAGCTAGGCCAATTTTGCGCAGAGGTGCGAAAACAAAAGGCACACTAGAATGGAACTACCAATGTAAAGCTGAACTGCTTGAATTATTGAAACGGGGCGATCGAGGTTTCTGCTGAGGGAGCTAGCGGAAAAAATCGTCAAATTTGTGTCAGTCGCTATCATTAATAAGTCATTTTCGGATGGACAGCTTTCGACAAGTTTTGTTCGATAGCAAAAGTCATGCAACACAAGCTCTAAGTAGTTGACCAGCAAATAAGTTCAACCTAATATTCCGGGTCAAAATAGCAAAAAAACAGGGTTTAAAGGGCTTTTTGCCAAATCTGGACATCACGGATACCCATGTTTCGCAGCCCATATCTCAGTCTTCACGGCAAAAATGTAGACCATGTTTTACCTTATAATGAGTGACTATTAGGTAATCAAGTTCGCTGAATACTATGGTTTTGTTATCTTGAGTTCAACTTGACTATATTATACCGTTTTAAAAAGTTTCCATGGAGTTTCATGGGTTTTATGGTGGACAAACCCGAATCCGATTTCCAAAATGTAGCACGTTTTCATTTGTCTGATCATATATTGTGTGTATAGCATCAAGAGTGGTCTATATATAGGTATTACTGCAAGCTGAATACAATGATTTGTTCATGCAGAGTGCTCCAGCGTCCACATTTCATGCCTTTTGAAAGGGTTTAGGGTCAACGAAACCGTTTTCCAGAATATAGTCTGTCTCCAGTTGTTTGGTTACGCATTGGGCACAGATCATCAATAATTGTGTATATAGGTTTTGGGGAAAGTTGAATACGATGGTTTTTTTATCTAGACACCAGCACAAATACTTGGTGCGTTGTCCAGTTTTTTCTATGGGTTTAGAGTCGACGACGTTTTACGATTTTCAATGTGTTTAAAGTTCAACAGATTTTCTCGTGTTATATACATCAAATACAGCCTGATACATGTTATTAAACAAATTAATGATAACTCAAAAATAAAACCACGCTCGCCCCGTTTCACCTTCGCTTGCGAGATACTTGTTTACTGCTATGTACTTGAATCCAAAATATTGTTAATTTTCAATCTGTAAACGGTAACATCGCAGCTTGCTAAAGTCTTTTCGCTGCAGCGAGCTATCCATTTTTGAACTCTCCCAGCATTTCGGCGGCTTTCCCAACTAGCTGAAAAGCACAAATAATCTTCTTGCGGTTTATATTGAAGTGATGTTTATGATGTTATAAAAGCGGGTTTTTAGATCAAACATTCAAAAACTTACCGGCCGGACAAAAACGACCTTCTGGGCCGTCGTACTGCGACAAATTCACCTGAGTTGGCACTGAGTCGTCGAGCAGTGTCAAATGTGGCGGCTGGTCGGATTCATGATTCGTACCAGTGAGAGCGACGGAGCTGAGCAAATCAAATGTGAGCACACCGTCGGGTTTCGGATAGTCGATCGACTGACAGTCTTTCGCTGGTTTCAGGCGTTTATGGTCGGGCTCTAGAATCAACCAGTATGAACAAAAAAAAACAAAATCAAACGCTACTCCTCACAGCGAAGCCCGGCTTGAAACAAAACCGTTATCAGAAATATGGTCTCACCTCAAAAGTGTGCTCATACTAATAGTGTTTACAATGAATCAAATACATGGTACCACGCTAACGGTGAATGTATATATGTGTTTTTTGCATAACAGTATAAATGTACAAAAGTAAAGACAGACGCGGACGGACACCACTTTGTCAGCTCGTGCAATCGTGGACAGACGGAAAGGCAACTGCACGCAGAAAAACGCAATTCTGTTCGTCTTGCCCTTAACTGTACAAACTAATGGAAGCTTGAAGATCAGGTAACCCTATCGAAAATACATACAGCATGCAATTATTCCTCAACGAAGCGTCGTGTTTAAAACTTACCATGAAACTTAAATGTGAACGGCTCTTTTCCGCGCGACAGATGATAGAGAGCGCCATAGGCCATCATGCCCCAAACACCGCCAAGAGCATTGAAGGACGTTCGAATATTGCGCATCTGACGCAGCTCAGACCAAATCCAGCTTGATTTGATGGCATCTTCGTATGAAGTAACGTTCAAACCTAAACTAGATAAATTAAAAATTATTTAGCAACTACTCAACACATCTGTAAACAGTTGTTGCTTAGCTCCAAACTAGACTTTACCAATTGAATGCATTTTCGTCGCTGGCATTTATCAAAAACATTGTGTTGTTAACGTTGGTACAACAATTACTTCACAAAACACTTCAATCTTAACAAGATTTTCACAACAAATCTCCCGTAATAATAAGCTAAATAGACTGATAATATATAGTCAAGGACAAATGCAAGTGCAGACGCGGACGGACACAGACGCGTACAATCACGATTTCGTCTATTTGTTTAATCGCGGCCGGACGAAATTGAGCCGTCTTCTGCGGACCTACTTTTGTCCATGACTGTAGTTAGTTTTCTGTAATGTTGTACTACAGTACTCGCCACAATAAATGACTGTTGCATTAAGAGCAAGTAGCTAACGAACAATATACTAGCAACTCTATCGGGATTGTGAAACACCTACGCCTTTTGCGTACACAACTAATCAACTATCGATAGCATACGTCGACATGTTATACGTGGATATCACACAATACCGCATAAGTAATAAAAACCGTAATATACCAAACTAACATCGGCAATGGGTTTCCCATGCCCGAAATCCCCTCAGTCTACTCAGCTATCAGCCTCCCAGGATGTCACAACAAAATAAGGAATTTTGAGTCGAGGAACCATGGGGTCGCCATACCCCCGTACCAACAGAACCCTGGGTCGCAAAGCAAAACCAACACAGGCAACGAGTTTCCCATGCCCGAAAACACCCAAGTGAAACTTTTCAGCCGTCCAGGACGGCAGAATCAGTTTTCGAATTTTGGGTCGAGGAAGCATGGGAGCGCTATCCCATCGTACTTCAAACCCCATAATTCCAGAACCGGAGCCTTAACCGAAAAACAAAAAAGAGCCATCGGAATTTATCATTTTCCAATGAAATAAAACAAACCAGAGAAAAAATCGAAAGTTAAGATAAAAATGACCTCGCTTCCGTGAAAAGTACTAAAATGGGGTAAAAACCATCATTTTGACCTATGACCCTAGAACCAGACCTCAAATCAAAAAGCTACGAGATGTAATTAATGTACTGTGCCGGTTCGAATCAGCCCAAAATCATGAAAATGAATTAAGTCGTTCCCGAGTTATGACCGATCACACACACAGAGATGGAGTATAAAAGCTTTATCGCCAGCCACGCGCGTTCTTCACTACGTTACTCTACGCTTTGAAACGTTCGAACTAAAATTTTATTTTCCAACGAGCAAGTTATGAGCGAGCCAGTTACGAGCAGCGGGGAACTGACCGAGTAGAGTAGATATTATGACTATTACTTACATAATTTTTTTCCTCGCAGATTGATAGAAACATAGATAGCAGTGAGTAATCGAAACCGGAATAAGGTAAAATTAATATAAGTATTAATGAGCTTCTTGCTTTTGGAGGTTGAATAATGGGCATATGTTGTTATTTTACTAGCGAAACACGGTGGTTTCGTTGATTTTAAAATACGTACGTTAGGTCTTTTGCTGCCCATGTAAAGTGCAGCACGGGTCTATAAATGCCGAATCAGGGCAACAAAATTGTGAAATTTTAGCATTTTTTAACAATTAGCTCTACGTTGATGGATAGATGGGGCTATAGATTTTCCCATAGGGATGGGTAGCTTGATACGATATATGCAATTGTCTTTACTTCGAAAGCACCCCATTTGGAAAGTACTGGGGCCCTACAAAGTAAAAAAATTTTATGCTAAAATTATAATGTTCTTGTTGTGATTTTATGAATTTAGAACGTTACGTACCGCCTACGTTGTTATGTTATTAGGTTACCAATAACTAGCCTTCTACGATTAGATGAAAAATCCTGCTTGAAGTAACCGAAGATTTTTGAACGTGCAGCACAAAAACTAAACGCGAGCTGTTTTGAAAACTTCTTCGCTCATGAAACACAAAACGCGAGCTGTTTTGAAAACTTCTTCGCTCATGAAACACTAAACGGGAGATGTTTTGAAAACTTCTTCGCTCATGAAAAACGAAACGCGAGGTGTTTTGAAAACTTATTCGCTCATGAAACACGAAACGCGAGCTGTTTTGAAAACTTCTTAGCTCATGAAACACGAAACGCGATCTGTTTTGAAAACTTCTTCGCTCATGAAACACGAAATGCGAGCTGTTTTGAAAACTTCTTTGCCCATCAAACACGAGCTGTTTTGAAAACTTCTTTGCTCATGAAACACGAAACGCGAGCTGTTTTGAAAACTTCTTCGCTCATGAAACACGAAACGCGAGCTGTTTGGAAAACTTCTTCGCTCATGAAACACGAAACGGGAGCTGTTTTGAAAACTTCTTCACTCATAAGGTTAAGTAAGATAAAGCTACGCCATTTCGCCAAAAAAATCACAAACAAAACGCGTGTAACACTGTATCGCAAAACGCGTGTATCGCATAAAATCAATCAAATTGGCAGTTATCACAAGGTTTGGCAGTTTCTCGACACCACCTATACCTTCATATAGCAAGTACGCACAGCTGTGATCAGACGCTACTAATATGTGGTGAAAATTGTGAATCAGAAAATCAGAAAAACACTGATTCTCGTAATGTGCTGCCTGTGTATTGCCTTGTGGTGCCTTTAAAATGGGCTTAGGCAGCTCACCTCTAAATATTCAACAAACACAGACTAACCATGCTTGGCCACGCCACAGTTCCCGCCACCGAGTGAATTATTGTTGTAAGATAATCCTCAGCGATGTGAAATACTCGACATTGCCTTATGTTGTGGCCTCACAAGCATCAGACTTAACTGATAAAGACACATTTCGCAGTATAGCTGTCTCAAAATACAAAGCAGGAACCTTTCGGCTTTAGTTCAAAAACAGTATAGTTAACAAATCCTGGACTACGGAGTACTTCAAATATTATAGAAATGCTAATGTTTGATCGAATAGGGCATTATAAACTTTGGTAGAGAGCGTTGAGAAATGAAAAGAGGCAACTAAAGGTGTCTGAGCGAACATAAAGATATTATATTTCTTAGTTATATTATAAAATAGCATCAAGAATAGTGTTTCAGTTATGGTTTAGCGTGTTAGCTAATTTTGTCTGCTATAATAACAAATTTTTATCACAAAATACGCTACACAGATATCCAAAGAAAATGAAACCGGAACTTCGATTCCGGCAAATCTTATCCGAGCCAGAATTCCGGTTGCTCCGTGATAGATAGATAAGATGAGACTAGCGACATGCGCGTCGGCAAGTAAACGTCTTCATGGGAGCAGAGTAGATTTTGTAACGACAGAGCAACAAAAATTGTTATTAAAACTGTCTTTACACTTTCGTTACATTGATAACATGCGACGTTCAAATAACTTTTGCGCGGTTTTCTAAGCAAACTAGCAATTATCGTCTTTTGATGTTATCTTTAGGTACACAAAAGATCCGAGACATAATTGGGCGTCCGAAAGCAGTAGTTTCATGGATAATTACAGCGGCTAGTACATAAAAAAATGATCATTACCTATCAATGTCAGCAAAAATGTTTCACATAATAATTATAGCATGTCATAATCGTAAAGTCTTAACCAATTAATGAGCAATGTCACATAACCTGTAAATAATTCTATTCCAGACAGAGATGTAGTATCGAATTAAGGAGTGTATTGTGTTCCTCCGCGAAGCAGTTAAATGATAAAAAACTGTTCATCCATAAGCATAGCAATTGCTTCCAGGCATACCTTTTGTTTCTGTTTCTTTAGGGAAGGCGTCGACTATTGCTTCAGCTGCCAGCATGCCGCTCTTCATTGCATTATGGGTTCCTTTAATTTTGGCAACGTTTAGAAATCCTGCTGCGCAACCGATTAACAAACCACCGGGGAATGATAGTTTGGGAATGCACTGAAATAACCAATAAAATACTAGAACAAGTCAAATATGTAGCCACCAACCAGCAGCATTGCAATATTAGAGCAAATTTTGATCAGAAAAAAACAAAATACTATTACAATATACAATACACAATAAAAAATAACGATATAACAATAATACACTGGCAATGCAAAGTCCTTTTACTCACATACCGAAGCGACAAGGCCCTTTATTTCATTCTCTAAGTACTAGAAACACGAAAGGATTGCATAATTACTATGAATATTAAGAAAAATTATAATTTTAGGAGTAATTTTACGTTGTATAATCTCAGCACTTCCCTGAAAATACAATGTTCTTATATATATCTTAAACAGCAACTCGTAAAACATATAGACTTACCTAGTCTAATACTCCACATGCATCTAAATTTAAAAAGTGACAAAATTTTGCTATTTTGTTATCCAAATTTGGCCCCAGCATTATCCCGCAACATTAATAACATACCCACTGTAGGTTTTAAGCTACGACACTAACAGATTTAACACATTAAATTAGTAGCTTGTTTCATCGCAAAAGTGGTGAATGAATTCTGGGTGTTGAACATGTAATTTAGAGAGACGTAGACACTAGACAGCTATATTGAGCAGCAACGTACAAAGTGAACGGAATATCAGCAATATTGCTTGGACAGTTGAGAAAATACACCCACTACATCGAAAATGAATTTGCTCTATAAAATAAGACCAATAAACTAGATAGCTCGAGTGGGTACGACGTTATGGATGTTTTCGTGTATACATTTTCCTTGTCGCGGGCCCATTAAAACCCCATTTGACCCAATACTGCAGCCCAAATACTGACAATAATTATAACACACCATTTTAAAGGATGAATTGCGCTATTCTACAGCTATATAGTGAATCACTCTAGAAAATCAGACCTATAGCACTCATAATAGCTCGAGCTGTTGCAGACATATTGACATGTTCATGTATTTTGGGACTAATGAGCCCACTCAAAATCCCATTTTGAGCATTTAGCGTAAATAATGACAATAGCAGCACACTTTTGCAGCTCAAAAAGTTAATAACTCTATAAAATGACACCAAACAACACCTATATTGCCGGAGCGGTTGCGGAGTATTGCCGTTTTAGTGTATTTTTGACCCAGACAATACATCCTAAAAGAGCTTTATTCTAAAGTATCATATACAATTATATACAGCATCTTTTGCTCTACAAAATGAGCCTAATTTTAATCCGATATCCACACTTCCATATTGTCGCAATATACTCCACAACATGTTTTGTCGAACCCGTATTTTTCACGACCAAAGCCCATTTGGTTTACTTTTACGACCGGAGGAAGTCGTCTAAGACACAAATTGATATTTTGAGTTTTGGAACCCGCCCGGACACAGTTTAGTTATGCATGTCACCCAAAAAATCCCAGAAATGGACGCCGTCGAAATTTATCACTCATTACCCAGGGAGAATTTTTTTCTACGCTGGTTCCACTCACTACACGCAGAACTCAATGAACTTATACGCCCATTGCTCACACCAAAAAATAAAAGTTTTTAATTTGTCTTTGTGATGTTTCAAATATCGACTCATAGCTCGAAAAAGACTACTCTGACATAAATGCATAACGACAAAGTTGTAGCTCTGGATGATATGCTAAAAATAGCCCTACAGTACTTTAATTAGGAGAATATGCGCAAAAACCTGAAAAACCACATTTCTAAGAATGAGTTTGGTATACCGCTTATCAAACAAAAAATAAAGATCTCTGCTAACATGGAGACCTCCTTCGTTGATCGCCCGCGCACCATACGCCAGTCGCTTACCACCTTCAAGGTGCTTTCGTATACTCGGATGTGTTTTCCATTTTTGAAATGTTTGAAACGGATTAAAATACGGATTCGTGTAGTCCAACGCGGTTACAAACCCAATCGACGCTAATGGCTGACCACTGTCATCGAGATGATAAATGAACGAGCCGCCGTAGTCTTTGGACGTCTAAAGCACAACAAATTACAAAATTTATAGCTATATTTTATGAGGGAGCAAAAGCCAAAGAAAAATGAAAGGTTTTATATCTTTGTGAGTTATTTTATACTTTCCCAAGAAAAACGAGGCGCCCTCATAAAATTTCTTATCAACTCAGCTTGCACAGCATGACACCGTGAGCCTGTGATGAATCGTTCAAAAGTAATAGTATGACATTACACCAGAATCTTACTTACAATTTGCACAAGCAATGACGGTCGCCTTCATGTCTGCCAGAGATAATATGTACCGAGCAGTGAGCGAGCAGCAGTCATTCCTGGTGCGTACTGTACATACGTTATTATGCATATCCCGTGGGTAATTTCAAGTGTAGCTTTTTATCGCGATGAACGCAGAATGATGTGGGTGTGTTACGCAGAAATGAACATCGCTCCACCCGTAAATCATTACTGAAAGCTCAACTAGGCACACAATAAATTATGAACCAACGTACCATTGGCCAACCCATTGTATGTTCAACGTATCCAGGGTCATGCTTGGCTGGATCGAGTTCCCACAACTCCTTGAGACCAATCGCGTACGACATCGGGACAGCGTCAGAGTAGAGATTGAACTTGGGCCAAAGAGACTTTGTTAGATGGCCGCGACAACCTTCGGCAAACACAGTCACTTTGGCGTGAAGTTCCATGCCACGCTCGAACGATTCCTGTATGTCTTAGGTAATACAAAAATAATGATCGAATCTTTACAGCTTGCTATAACTCACTCAATACGTAACGTGAATTTATTTTTGATTACAAGAGATAATAGTTTTATTTCATACTCGAGAGAGCGTTTACCCTTTATTACCGAAACTTTTGAGAATACTGTTTATTTTTGCAATACCTTGCTACATCATATGATAATTAGGCATAGACTGCAAAAGTTGAAGCAAATATTGCACACAAATAAAGCAACAGTAGTCTGAAATAAGCAAAAACCCCGTTACCGGCGAAAAAAACGGAACCAGACCTCGAATCAAAAAACGCTCGGGTATGTACACTATGCCGGTTCGAACGAGCCCAAGATCATGAAAATCGGTCAAGTCGTTCCCGAGTTATGGCAGATCACACACACATACACAGACGGCATTTAAACGATTTCACCCCTGCAACCACAATCTTCTCTATGTTTCACTACGTTCTGATAAAGTAATACAATGCTTTTTGTCTTTTGTTAATTTAATTTAACCGCGGTTTGCCGAATAAAATTACCTTGGGTGACCCGTCCTTGGCAATACCCACGTCGTTCGTCGCAATGCCTTTCACGCTTCCGTCGTCGTGAAACAAGACTTCAGCAGCCGCATATCCCGGATAAAGTTCGACACCGGCGGCTTCAGCCTGCTGGCCTAACCATTTGACAACGTGACCGAGGCGAACTATTTTGTTGCCGTGGTTGCGAAGCGGATTTCCTAAATCGAGCAAGCGAAATGTTTAAAGAAAGATAAATTACAATCTAATGGCATATGATGAATTCCTAGTAATGTACAAATGTAGCAAAGAAAAATATCACCCAACAGACACGTTTGTCGATACAAATGACTGAAATACTCGCTGGAAATTTCCAAAGTGTTAGAAATAATACTAAAATCTTATTTTTACAACAAATTTCTTTTTACCGAGTCGCGAATGGCAGTCATTTTACGTTTTACCCTTCGCCTTTTAGCGGCAAACTTCACATAAACTATATATATGTTTTACTAGAATCCCATGAAGCTAAATACTTGAAAACACTTAAAAAATTCACACAATAAATGCGTATTAGCAATCATTCTTAGTTAATTTTAAGTCGTAATTAATTAAAATAAGTTTTATTAAAAACTACATAGCGCTCTTATTAAAAAAATTTAATTTCAACATTCTGCACACTTATGCGCTTAAAGGTGTGCGCAACGGGACTCGGCTTTTTCGCTAACTTTACTCTTATGCCTCATCAACGGCATCTCGGCATGCATGCCAGCGGAAGTCAGCGTCAGTTTTTTTTGCAGACCACCCTGCTATGTGGACACAAGACACATCTTTGTAGAGTGATCAATCCCTCAGAAGTTCTTAAGTTAACTGAAAAGTCGCGCAGCAACAAACGAATAATAAATAGCTGCCAACCTATGGTAAATCCAAAACTGTTAAAAACAAGTCCTTCGCGGAACACGGGTGAAAAATTAAACACTGTTTAACAGTTGTTTGGAAATTTTTCTTTAGCTAGTTTTGTTTTTATCTGTGTCCGTAACTGTGCCTATATTTAATACAGATATGTTCCAACAAATCAAATAATCGTTTTGAACAAACTTAAAACAGTTTATAACTAATGAAGCTCGCTTGCGAGCCAGAATTCGAGTGGTGAGAACAATCCCCCGAAGCAGAAGTGTGAAAAATATTTGCCACACGATATTCTTGACACTCGCAATGAGCTTGTCGGCCCAGAAACCCCCATATCCGACACTAAAACCAACAATAAACACACATTCAGGTGCTCTTCCCACGACTTGTCACCAAAAATTTCGAAAACGTAATTTTTTATGCCAGGTATGAACCAGAAGTGTAAAAAAATATTTGCCCAACAATATTTTTAACACTTGCAATGAGTTTATCTGCCCAGAAAACCCCATATAAGACACTAAAAGCAACAAAAAACACACATTTAAGTGCATTTCCCACGCTTTTCACCAAATATGAAATTTGGCGCCAACTATAAGCTTATAGACTCCAGATTGGGAAGTAGTTGAAAAACTTGTTATATATCATTGGAAAGCCTTGGTAAAGCTACATGCAATAGGCCTATTAGTTTGGGATACCTCGTGTACTTATTGAGAAAAGTCGAAAAAACTAGAGGGGATGCCCGAAAAATGGGCCAAAATGACGTCATTTTGCCCCATAACTTTTCTCACGGCAAATAAGTAAAAAATTCGGCTGCGTCACTAGACCTAAATCGACGATTGCGGTTCGAAAGAGCTATCGTGCATCAAAATCCGCCCAACCGTTATCAAGATCCAGGTGCGACACACAGACAGACAGGACCTCCTCAACCCCCTCCAGAGCCAAAATTGAAAATTCTCGTTCCACTCGTATTCAATCAGATATTCACGTGTTTCCCATTATAGTCAGATATTCAAGGGCTTCCCATAATAATCGGATATTAAATGGTTTGGTAACATTCGATTTTTCAACTGAACATACCTGGCAAAATTGGCAGCGTAATGCTAGCAGACGACGTGAGATAAGCTAACCGTTCTCGTTTGACGTCTTGTTTGATCGGAGAGTCCATATTACGCCAATCGGGCAACAATTCATCGAGTGCCCTGGTCTCGATAACAGCACCCGACAGTATATGCCCACCTAATAAATTGAAATGTTATTTACATTTAAACGTGTATATATTGTTTTAATGTTAATGTAAAACTAATTTTTAATACGCAGTACCTTCATTTCTTCCTTCATCTGTTTTGCGTTATATAAGTTTCGAAGACCAGGGTCCGGTTCCGGTTGCCGGTTCCGTTATTCTCTGGTAAATGCTTCTCGAAAGCGTTTTCATGTTAACTCTGTATGAATTGTTCAACATATTCTTGTATTAATAAAACAACCCTATGTGGACACTTAAGGTAGTTGTTTGGGTCATTCAAACCGAACTTGTTTAACCTGACATGCATAGCACAGTAGGAGTTACTGAGAAGTACGGTAGTCGAAACTTTCGAACTTAAAGGCGTTACCACAACATGATGCGGCAACTACCGTAAGATGTGCCCACGCATATAGTAAAAAAATGTATGGTTGAATCAATGCTAGTCTTGAATAAACTCTACTCTAGAGTCAATTCTACTACAAAAGAAACCACATTCAATAAAATCGAGTAGAAAGCATTCCAGTTTTTACGAACAAATTCTGCTCAGACTTTAGTTTACAAAATTTAAGTAGATTTAATTCCGTAAAACACTGGTAAAATTTAAGCGATTAGAATTTATTCCACCCGACAAAATTGTTTGTACCGTATTTTAGTCTATTACATACATAGAATTAGTTCCAATTTCGATAACAATAACAATTGTGCGCTAAACAAGTTCCAGTACCAAAAGCAACATAAAAAATTGCGAAAGCAGAGAACTACATTTTTGCGAATTGTTGCATAAATATTAAGATCAACAGTTCATAATTCGAAATATGATAACCTTTGTACCACAATAAAGTAATTGATTAATATACAGTTAGTAGCTCTTATTAGCTGCTGAAGATAACCTGCACATTGCCGTCCACCCATAATATACCGACGCAGTTGTTCCTCAGAGTAGATTTAAATCCACTTATCAGAGTAGCAACGAAGTAGATTTTGTTCCACTCCGATTTGATTTCAAATAAAAAATGGTGAATCGATTCGACAATTTTAAAGGTAGAATAAATCCTATCCGAATAAATTCTAAAAAATTTTATTTAAATTAACACGAGTTGATTCTATCTAGGTTTAATCCTACACGTTTGATTATAGCAAAATAAGTGGTATAATAAAATTTGGCGTAGAATCAATTCAAGTAGATATTTTTATCATTGGCGTTCACACATATTACATTGTTTGCCGTCTAAGCAATTACAAGTTTTTCACATCACTACAAGATTTTCTAACATAAACTGCTTCAACCACTTTCCAGTGCGTTCGTAATATTTTACATCAGCATACACTCAATTTAAGTAAAATCCATAAGCCGTACATGTAAGGAACTGAATTTATTGTGAAAAGCGAGGGGCATAACAACTATATCACATCATTTTATTAAGTAGAGCCTAATTTTGTTTGTCAGCCGAAGAACCAATATTTCCAAGATTCTTACGGGACAATATATATATGAGACTGAATGTCTAGTAGGTCGCGGCGAGGTGAACCGGGTCGAAATTGCCTTGCGGATGGCCAGCCCGTGGCGTGTACATTAAGTGCAATACAGCTTATGTCTAGTAGGTCGCGGCGAGGTGAACCGGGTCGAAATTGCCTTGCCGATGGCCATCCAGTGGCGTGTACATTAAGTGCGATACAGCTTATGTCTAGTAGGTCGCGGCGAGGTGAACCGGGTCGAAATTGCCTTGCCGATGGCCAGCCAGTGGCGTGTACATTAAGTGCGATACAGCTTATGTCTAGTAGGTCGCGGCGAGGTGAACCGCGTCGAAATTGCCTTGCCGATGGCCAGCCAGTGGCGTGTACATTAATCGCGATACAGCTTACTCACGAATGAATTGTGGAAAGCATCTTTGTCATGCTCGCAGACTATGAAAACCAGAAACATGTCTATTGATAAATAAAGCAATCGTCCAGAATGTATATATATCCGTTTCCTGAGAATATCCACAGCGACAAAAAACAACATTTTCAAGGGGCAACGTAACTTGCGTTTTAACACGTTTCAAAACTGCAATAAATTTAGGTCTTCCCTCATATTATATTTAACTAACACAGATTTATAAAGCCAGGTTCTAGTTCAGCTTAAAATTTACCAGCAGCCGGTTACGGTAAATTGAATTCCGTTAAATTGCAGATATATTTTTGTTGTATTATATTATACAGATGAATTCATAATAATCGTCTGTCTCACCTATTTCCGCTGCTTTTTCAACCAAACACACACGAAGATCGCCGTTTAGCTGTTTTAGACGAATTGCAGTCGACAAACCTGATGGACCGCCACCAACAATAACAACGTCACATTCGTCTGCGAATCGCTCCATATTGACATCTGACAATATGAAAAGACAAATCAAACGTGTTAAATTTACAATACATACTTCAATAATACGAATAACCAGTAACTTGTCTTGTCGCGAAGATGGTGAAATTTTGAGTGTTGACTATCTAAGTAAGAAAGATGCACACAGCTATATACCACGGGAATATCGGCCATGTTACTTGACTAACTGAGGAGATATTCATGATCATTGTGCTCGCAATCCGCAAAACATAGAGGATGAATTTTTCTACAAAAAGCTTAAGCTTAAGCCAACCATCAAAGACACAAATATTATTTTTTTTTAATTAGGAAGCGCAGAGTAAGTTAACCATCAGATAAAAATATAATTTTTCTTATAAATTTGTTAACAGATGAGTCGTGCGGGGGTACGTTCTTTTGTATCAAAAGTACAATAAGCTCAGCAGAACTAATAAACCGCGAAAACTATAAGCAGGGCTGCAAAATAACAACCCTGTCTACTAATGTAGACTAGGTGCCGTTTTTCGACGTCCGTAACTAACAAACCGATGAAGGTATCAGGGTTAAATTTTAATTGACCACCATAACGGTTAGTGTAACATGGAAATCACTGAATTGAGCCATCTAAAACACTTATGCTGCTAGATTAAGCAAAGTACAAAAGAGTTGATGAGAAAACCATAAAATCGGAAAAGAGCATGTCTAAATGAGCGATAAACCTATCGAGGTGCGGTTTAAAATGAAAGATGCTGCGAATCTGATGTCTATTTCGCGTAAGGTTTCTATCAAGGTCAAAAGCACACGTTTTATAATCGATCCTGATGCCACTGCACACATTTAGAAAATGGATATGAAAAACAAAAATCAAATCATCGTTTTACCACATACATCATGATAGTGAGACACCAAACATTAATAACTTCCGTATAACGTTAAGAGAGATAAGGGAGTAATAAGAAAAACGGAAATACGATGAACAGTTTTTAGAAATTACAATGTAATCCTAAAAATTCTAGACAAATTACGTACCAAACGATTCCTTTAGACCGCAACTATCAATGTAGCAACCCCAACCGTCCATCTTTGCGCCAAAAGCAATTTTTCAAGGATCTCATGGTGAAAAATACTATATATATATATAACTTGACTCTTCATGCGCTGAAAATTATACCAAGAGGTATGAGGCGCCCGATTTTGACAGGGGGCATTTTGCCAAGAGGAAAACAGTTAAAAATCGTGTCAATAACACAATCAAAACGCTACTGACGAAGAGAAAAAGCTATTTTGAAGCAAATTTTGACAAAATTAGCGAATTTTTTAGTCTCAGGAAGCAATTTTAGCACAAATTTTGTTAAATTTTTTTGTACTTTGCGCTGCTTGGAAACAATAAAATTTTCCAAGACGCGGTGAACCGAGGGGAGCGCAAAATTTTGCCAATGGGCACTTGAAAATGCCAACACCCCCAATTTGGAAAGTCCAGTATAATAATGGGATTATCTCCGAGAAACCCACTATTTTAACTATATGGTGAGATCGAAATACACACAATCTGCTCCAGAGCTGCCACTGGGAACCCTCCGCTGCGGGATTTACTTCGACCAAAGGAACAAGAACGAGTTCACTAAAACATATCATGATTTTACCAAAAATATATATCCACCCTAACCTTTCCACCGTTCATCGCTCTCTCGTGGGCGAATCGTATAGTGTGTTGTAATTTTAGGCGGTCCTGACGCAAATAACGACGTCGATGTCATAATATGTCTTGATAAACAACCGACTCGGGGATTGGTTGCAAATAGCCCTGGCGGTTTGGATACTACGATGGGACCGCCGTGTTCGACCAACACCCGAACTGCAAACATGATGCTGACACAATATTTAAAATAAGATAATATCACTATGTAACACTAAAATGAAACGATCGTATAACATACAAAAATGCTTCCCCATAAAACCAATATCAGGTTGGTGGTGCTAACTTTAATACCAGCAATGTCATCATTGATTAAGCTACGTAAACATCGTACGCTTCAGTTGGCAATTGCATTACGCGAAGTTCAATAGCGCCTTTGACCTCGTGTGGATACGTTTCGTTTTTTTGTACTCGTTTAGGTGATACTGTAATTGTAGTAATGATCTTCAGACACAACTACATACTCCAAATAACAAAAAGTACCAAATGTTTGGCCCTTATTTTGCTTGTCATACATTGCTCAAACCATGTTTAATTTAAAATGGGTTGTTACAAATATTGGTAGATGATGCATAAGTGTCGTGACCTCTCCACTATCGAATGGGGCGCGGGGAAACCCCTCCTAGTCGCCAAAATGTTCGCCCCAACCAACTCCAAAAACCACCCATATCTGATATTGATTCAGAACATACAAAAATAAGAATCAAGGTAAGCAAAACTTTTTATTATCATTTCGGTAATTTAATAAGGCACTAACGACTCCTAATAATACCATCAGTGTCAAAAATGACCACACATAGCAAAAGCCAGCCAAAAACCATGAACAAAAATTAAATTTCCGTCCGTCCCCATTCAAGGTCTTCCCTATTACTGGGCTCTCCAAATTAGGGGGTGGAAGGCCTTGGTATTTTGCGGATCGCCCTGGTTCAGAACAGGTGTCCCCCGATTCATGCCTCCTGGCAAAATTTTGGGCTCCCCCGGTTCACCGCCTCTTCGAAATTTTTTGGTTTCCAATCGGTCCAAAGTACATAAAATTTGATCAAAATTTTTACTAAAATTCCGTTCCGAAGCCAAAAATTCCACAAATTTTGTCAAAATTTTCTTCACAATATGATTTTCTCTATATCAAAACCATTTGTGTTTCTGACACGATTTTTAACTGTTTTTCTCTTGGAAAAATGGCCCCTGGCTAAATAGGGCGCCCCCGCTTTGGAACCAGGGGGGCCCCTGGTTCATGCCCCCTGGCAAAATTTTCACCGAATGGAGAGCACAGTATTAGTAGATCGCATTTAGAATTGGGTTTGTCATTGATTCATCGATTTCTTGTTCTTCGTCGATGCCGTCTTGTGCCAACACCATTTCCAGCTCTTTACGGAACTCAAAACTTGATTCATCATTGTATAACTGGAGATTACGGACTTCGTTCTCCTTCTTCACCATTATCGGGTGACCCAGTGCTT
>JASANE010018751.1:0-10714 GCA_030248225.1 Trileptium ribeirensis
AAACATAGCTAAATAAACACAACTAAACTACATAGCTTAGTGGTTAGCGCACGACAATTGCACTCAATGATCTAGGTTTAGTTTACCGTAGTGATAAAAGTTTATTCGACATTGTACGAAATACACATAAATACATGCAGCAGCGTATTTACAGCGTTTCCAACAAACGGTTTCTGCTCTCGAGGATCAAACGGCCGACGAACGCCAACGCCTCGATACGGTCCACCTGCAACGTGTTCGTGCTGCGTTGAATGAAAGGAAGCGACAAACCATCAGGGAATTCCGAGACGCTATCTCGGAGGCCGCTCCTGAGGTAGGTTCTGTCTGTCTACTTTTATGTTTGTTGAGTTGTTTCAGTTTCAGTAGTAATTTAACTCACAACTTCCAGCTTATCGCAATATTCCAATTTTTACATTAAAGCTTTCACGAAATGATAGGACCAACCTGTAAACAAAGTGATAGGTGTATATACTGACTGCTCCAAAGTGAGGGCTGTGGGACACTTGGCATTTGTCGGTGCCCCCTAACAATAAAACGGCTGCTCCGCGGTTGCGGGCCCCAGGCAAAATTTTTGGACTCCCCTGGCGAAAAACTGACCAGGTGACATAAAAATCGACAAAGTATGTGACAAAATCCCTTTCCGAATTAAAAAATGTGTTTAATTTCATCAAAAATTGGCTGAAAGGTTAGTTTTATTCTCAAAGGCGTTCGTCTTGAAAGGCGTTTTTGCACCGTTTCTGAGGCTATTCGTTAACAATTTTAGCGCTTTATGTTAAAATATATTTAAATTTTTAAATTTCGGGCGTTCCCCTCCGGTTTATTCCACAGCAAAATTTCAGCGACTGGGGTAGCCAAGATCATGATCACTGTGCTATCTGAATCTTGCTTCAGTCAGGTCTTTGTTCATTGTGGTCCAACGTCAAATTGTCCCGCATTGATGAGTTTATATCGTTGGTTCAGTTTAAAACTACTAATTGTTGGAATTTGAAATGCAGAGAAAATGATAACGTCCTTGAGTATCGTTGTTAACCAGCAGTTGTTACAAGACCGCTTCCGATGTTGAATCTGAATTCTCTAGTTCCATCGATATTGAACAAGGTATTGAGGAGCTATGATGTGTCAAGATTGAACAAGGTATTGGGAATTTATGAGTGTGAATATGTGTCAAGATTAAACCTTCCTGTCACCATTAAAACGCAGCTGCGGAGTAGGTCAACGAAACCGCCTAATTGCTCAATATTGCCCATCGAAGATTGTCAAGGTATGCGTTTTTTATATTTAAACATATAACCCCTTGTGTAATTTGCTTACATTTTATTAAATCAGTTATTAGTATTTTTTGAAACGGAGCGGGCGGAGTTTCCGCTGATGGTGCTAAAACGAAAGACTGTAAAAATTGTACTTTTGTCTGTTTCCTTCACGGATAACGCATCATCGGGTGGATGGAGTTCGATTATATCAATAGCAAAAGGGACGACTATGTGAATGCGAACATCTTCGACTCCTCAAAATGGCAAAAAAGGTTTTGAGGGTTCTTTCCAATAACTGGCCATGCTTGTACCAGCCTTTCGCAGACCATATCTCGCGACACACGCTTCGCATCGAAAAGAGACTACCAAACGGATTATCATCGAAATCACAGCTTTGCTGACCTTTTTGTGGCACCACTCTCTGGGCCGCAGCGGGCTCGAATATGGCTACAAATAGAGATTTTTAAATTTCGGGAAGTTGTTACCTTACAGTGATTCTCTGTTAGGCTATCAACCAAGCTGAATATAATGGTTTTGCAACGTAGAGTCCGACTTGGCTATGTTTACATTTTTATGGGGTTTCGAGCATTTTAGGACTAACGAACACGGTTCTCAAAATGTAGCGAGTTTTTCTTTGTTTGGTTATTCTTTCAATGGCTTAGGGTCAATGAACACGATTGACAGAATTATAGTATGTCTCTAGTGGCTTGGTTATGTACTCCGCACAGCGTATGAAAGTTTTTCGGCACGCTAGATACGATGGTTTGGTGATTTGGAAACAAACTCGAATTCTTCGTGTGTTCAGTTGTTTTCGATGGGTTTATGTTCAACAAGGTTTTAGGATTTTCAATGCATTCAGGGTTACAGAGGTTTTAGTGTAGTATATTAAACACAAAGCCTGTTAGAAGGTGATTTCACAAAAACTTAAAAATGAAACCACGTTCGCTCCGTTTCACCATCGCTTGCGAGTTGTTTCGGTTTGCATTTAACAACTACTAATGACGTGATTTTGCATTTTGTAGACGCACAAGATCCTGCGCAGCCTCGAGGCGTACATTCGCGCCGAGGAAAAGGATCGTCTCCACAACATCAACCATTACCGGCACTTGTTGCGGACAGACGATGCCGGCGCCCGGTCATATCGACCGCTGCTGCTGGATCAGTTGGCCGACATCGACGCCCGAGTCAATGCCACGCTGTCGATGTTGACGCGCCTCGACGACAAAACGCTGGCCGCCAAGATCAAGCCGGTCGTGTGTACGTTTGCTTGCTGCTGCTATCAAATAACTATTTTGCAAAGCTCCTTTTGCATAAACAAAGCAGCTATTCATTCAAGCAGTTTAACCGGGATTTTCAGCCTACCAATACCCGAAATAGCCGCATGGCCAACGTCTACACATATTTACAAAAATGTCACTATCTAAATGGTTTATAAGAGATTTTTGGATTATTCTTAGGGAAAATGTTATTCTTGTTAATTGAATTTGAGTATTTTCTAGCTGACTAATGTTGCATTTTGCAGTGGAATATTGGCAGACGTATCGTCTGGAGAACACGCCAGAATTTGTGGACGACTCATTCGTTACGATCGCGTCGCCAGATAACAATTTGCTGCTCCAGTTGTTTGAAAAAGAAGCCCGAAAAATGGCCAATGGTGCGTTTCAATGTTCCAGTTGTTGTTAGGCAGCCGTTTCTGAGTCTTGGCTATGTCATTCATGCTCATTCATTTGATTTGATGCTCATTCATGCTCGTTTTGAGACAACTTTGCATCGTAAAGCACATCAAAATGTAGATTCCGAATAATTGCTGATCAAAACAAGTCCAATATCGCCTGAGGAGCGGTGGTCGAGACTGCATTTTTGAGCCCATTTATAAACCTGCCACATACCAAAACACAATAGCTGATTTGCTCTACAAAAAGAGCTCTAGACGAATTAATAATTTCTTAGATATTGGGTCTCATTGAAAAACACATTTTGATCCAGCGATAAAGATAGCGCATCTTCTACACTACATAAAGAATGAAAACCGTATAGCTAAGACGGAGATATGACTGCTTTTTTTGCATCGCTAATTTTATGTCCTTTAAAAACCTCTGTTGTAGAGCTTTTTCGCCTTTTTGCCTTACTTAGCGAAATAAAATCCCTAGCACGTTTTATCGGACCCCTTTTCCACATTACGTTAGCCCTTCCGCGCATTTTCTTCGGACAAGATGGTGCAATATATTTTCGCCTTATTTTACTTAGCGAAATAAAATCCCTAGCACGTTTTATCGGACCCCTTTTCCACATTACGTTAGCCCTTCCGCGCATTTTCTTCGGACAAGATGGTGCAATATATTTTCGCCTTATTTTACTTAGCGAAATAAAATCCCTAGCACGTTTTATCGGACCCCTTTTCCACATTACGTTAGCCCTTCCGCGCATTTTCTTCGGACAAGATGGTGCAATATATTTTCGCCTTATTTTACTTAGCGAAAAAAAATCCCTAGCACGTTCTATCGGACCCCTTTTCCACATTACGTTAGCCCTTCCGCGCATTTTCTTCGGACAAGATGGTGCAATATATTTTCGCCTTATTTTACTTAGCGAAAATCCTAGCACGTTTTATCGACCCCTTTTCCACATTACGTTAGCCCTTCCGCGCATTTTCTTCGGACAAGATGGTGCAATATATTTTCGCCTTATTTTACTTAGCGAAATAAAATCCCTAGCACGTTTTATCGGACCCCTTTTCCACATTACGTTAGCCCTTCCGCGCATTTTCTTCGGACAAGATGGTGCAATATATTTTCGCCTTATTTTACTTAGCGAAATAAAATCCCTAGCACGTTTTATCGGACCCCTTTTCCACATTACGTTAGCCCTTCCGCGCATTTTCTTCGGACAAGATGGTGCAATATATTTTCGCCATATTTAACTAAGGGGAACTACTAAATTTTAAGCTTCGGTTGAGCTATCGCGCGAGTCAATCTGCTCAGGGGTGAGTTTTACGTGTCGCCCTTTTGTCCTCCTGTAGTCGCGACCCTACCGTATAAACAGTCATGGTCACACCCATACCGTAAATAGATTGCCGAGGGTATACGACACAACCCTAGCTATTACATTTTTGTTTGCGGTAACGTACACACCCTTAGCTACCAATTTGGTGCGAAACAACAGTAGCGGACGCCGTCTGTAACTAATGCGGTGTATTAGTCAGCTATGCTGTGTAGTTTTTTTTAAATCGCGATATTTGTATCTAGACCATGTGAATGTCGATGAGATAATGCCGCAAAACGTCAATAAAACTGCATTGGCGACACATACGACACTGCTTGATACCGCCGAGAAGTAGCAATACCTCTAGCTAGCCACCCTTGAAAATTTATAAGAAACATGGGGTGTCTATGAAACCCTGTCGTCGACAGTGTACCTGACACTGCGTGGAGTACATAGGTTCAAAACGTTGGAGTCATAATGTGAACGCCGTATTAAGTCATGGAGACTACCGGGACCTTAATTAACCGCCTATGTTTGCCAATTTGCTAGAGACATATAATACTTCATTTTCATAATTCATCATTAACAAATTTATGGTACGGTTTTACTTGTTGCAACTTATTTAATTATGGTGGAAAATTGGCAAAAGGTGATAGTCTTTATCGGGCAGGCTTAACTAGTTGCCAGCACCCCGGGATCACCGCTTATGAACGGCATACTGTGAAATGACACCAAAACACGGAGATCCCAGGGAACCGGATAAGCCCTTAGAGCAGCTAGTTATCAAATTTTGCTTTGGAATAGTCGCGCTGGTCATTTCTGGCGTATGTTGTTTTTCATCAGTAACCACGTTTCAGTTATGGTCGACCACGTTCCTCAGATTGAAATGCGTAGCTCATACAGTCGGCATACTCTGACGCAGAACAGCACCTAATGATTTTGTGCAATCTACTTCTGAAAATTTATTGAAACAGTAGTTGGTGACTGTTTCTCCAAATAGAAAAAGGGCCCCCTTAGGTATTTCGACCTCCCACAGGTACTCCCAGTTAATGAAACCCATGTAAATGTTGGCCCTCCATCTGCTCATGGCCCCGGGTTCCCCAGGTAGTTTCCTGCGCCACTAAAAATTCCATTTTTTTGTCTGATGGGAATTTTTCCCAATTTTGGCTAAAAATTCCCAAATTTCCACATGCGGGTTAAAAACGTAAAATTTTCCACTTTTTAGTAAGCCCAATTTAAATTAGTTGCCAAGGTAGACATTTAATGACATATATTGCTAACGTTGCTCCAATCTACATTTGATATTTTGTAGCGTTTTGTTTACAGTAATTGAAAAAAAATACACTCATTCTGTGGCAACTCTCGGCGAAAACATTTCTGTGTCTGGTAAAGTGGAAGAAGGACAATCGGAAGAAGACGAAGAAGTGCGCGTCAAAGTGGACGACCTTTTCCAGCAGCTCGAAGTGGCTGAATCGGAGCGGCCAGTTGTCGACAAAACAAAGTCGAAAACGCCAAGTGAGGCCGAGAGAGAACCACAGCGACCGTCGTACACGGCACAGGCGCTTAAAGCGGCGATGGTGGAACAAGAAATGGTACGGAGTGTTTCTTTTGAACCCATTGAAACACAGTTGGTAATATTTGAAATTGCAGACGATTTTGTCTTTTTTCTTTGCGTCTTAGTCGCTGCCTCATCCTGGTCGTTGACACCAGGCAATGTGGGCCTGCCCCATCAAACGGGGAGTGACTGTAATTGACCAAGATGGCGCCAGTTTGTATTGCAGTTGGTTTTTAGCATTCTTGGATAACATCGGTTATAGTGTAATAATTGTTGTTTGTGAACAACCACGCTCAGACGTTGTGCTTGATCTCAGTGTGCCGCCAAGAAATTTGTGCAAGAAGCTGTAAGGACATTGTAATGTCAATTGTTAAACGCGACTTAGTTTGCTTAACAATTTATTATCGAAATGCAGAATTTTAGTATTCATTTTGGCATAGTCCATATGCTTTATCCTCAGTGGTGCCGTTTATCATGTGAGTTTGGTGAGTTTGGCATCGATTGCATTTTAGCAATAGCTGCTTAAACAACTTTGTAGCCACATTGCAGAACAGCTACCGTGAGGACGGCGCGATGTTCCATGACGACAGCCAACTCGCGGCCAACCGCAATGCAACGGCGCTGGTGTTTGGCGTTGGTGGCGTGGTCTGCTTCACGTTGGTCGCTTTGGCCGTCCTGTTGGTGGCAAGGCGACGCCATCGCAACTCGGCTCGAGGGCAAGGCTTTGTCGAAGTGCGTCATCGCTTCTATGATTTAATTTGATTTTGGATTCAGATTTGTATAACTGGATAGGATTATTCGTATCTGACCGCAATTTACAGACAGCCTCTAATATAATATATATATCTTATATATTATATTGGTTTGTCCAGCTTTTGAAAAGCTGACAAAATTTTCGTTGTTTTCATTTTTCGGTTTTTACCGCTGTTCGTAAGGGGAGCACTAAACTATGGCAGATTTTCCGCTTTCGGTCCTTGAGTTTAGTTTTTTTATAAATTCAAAAACTAACTGAAACACGTCCGTATTACTTATACTGTAGTGTTTTTGAAGCTCGAACTGCAGCTATTGGAGTTCAGGTCTACTTTAAAATTTTCACGATAAAACTTGGAATATTATTTGATTCATATTGGCGAGATCAATTTGTAGATTTCTGCGGCAAATTTACATGGACATTGCATTGACAGAGATTTACTTGCTATATTTCACTGTATGTTGCACCAGTCTATAAAGTGAAACATAGTCGAAAAAGTTGAACGAAGAAGGAATCATTTATTGAACTCTATTTTGGTAGATTATAGAGCTAACGTCGGTGCTTAATTGAAAGATGGCCGTTCAGATTGATTGACGTCAAAACACGCAGATGTTTACATTTGGATAGGAGATGCTGTTGCACTTGGTCCAATAACATCTGTCACAACTCGCTTAAACGGAATTGGTTCGAAGGTCCCTTTTTATCTATAATTGCGATTATGTTCTGGTCCCATGTTGCACTTTCAGGAAAAAAGTTGAAATTTAGTACCTTTCTTAAGATTATTTGTTACAAAATAGATTATACCTGCTGAATCCATTGGAATGGTTCGGTTTAGCCTCTGTGAGATATAGCGGGTCAGGGAGCCCTGCGAAGGGCGCCCCTATAACATAACCCTCATGGTCCAAAAGTCAAGTTAGTCCTATATAAGGTAATTTGACTTGCGGAACCCATTGCAATGGTTAGTTTGGGGCTCTGACGTTCCGGTAAGTAGATATATGTGAATCAAGATACCCTATAATATCCACCTCGTGGGTCACAAAATCGATAAAAAATGCACTTAGTCAGGTAATCTGACCCGCTGACTGTATTGGACAAGTTAATTTTTATCTTTGAGTTTACGGTAAGGAACTATGGAGATCAGAGTGTGCTCAGAAGGGCACTATTACTATACGAGCTTCAGGGGCCCAGAAATCTAAAAAGTCTGTTCTGGTGGTTAATTTTAGTCTCCGATGTTCCCGTAAAGAGCTGTTGGGTGTCAGGATATTTGCTTCCGTATCGTGTCGCTACGGGTTCCCGGCTAGTTGTTTTTAAAGTGAATTAGCTACACACTGGAAACTCCCATGCTGAAAAGATGACAGCCCATGTGGCGACTATTGTAGTTAAGTTATTTGATTTTGATAAAGATTGAGAATTTACTGTGAACCAAATCTATAACCGCAAATGTAATTAGAGCGTACTGTAACCAGTGCTAGGAAGGCTATTGTAATGACAGCCGAAGGCACCAGTTAATGCGTTAAAGTAGTTGAAACAGTTCAACTTGGAACCTCTCATGATTAGCTGTACCCACACTTGCTTCACTTGTAACCAGTGCTAGGAAGGCTATTGTAATGACAGCCGAAGGCACCAGTTAATGCGTTAAAGTAGTTGAAACAGTTCAACTTGGAACCTCTCATGATTAGCTGTACCCACACTTGCTTCACTTGTAACCAGTGCTAGGAAGGCTATTGTAATGACAGCCGAAGGCACCAGTTAATGCGTTAAAGTAGTTGAAACAGTTCAACTTGGAACCTCTCATGATTAGCTGTACCCACACTTGCTTCACTTGTAACCAGTGCTAGGAAGGCTATTGTAATGACAGCCGAAGGCACCAGTTAATGCGTTAAAGTAGTTGAAACAGTTCAACTTGGAACCTCTCATGATTAGCTGTACCCACACTTGCTTCACTTGTAACCAGTGCTAGGAAGGCTATTGTAATGACAGCCGAAGGCACCAGTTAATGCGTTAAAGTAGTTGAAACAGTTCAACTTGGAACCTCTCATGATTAGCTGTACCCACACTTGCTTCACTTGTAACCAGTGCTAGGAAGGCTATTGTAATGACAGCCGAAGGCACCAGTTAATGCGTTAAAGTAGTTGAAACAGTTCAACTTGGAACCTCTCATGATTAGCTGTACCCACACTTGCTTCACTTGTAACCAGTGCTAGGAAGGCTATTGTAATGACAGCCGAAGGCACCAGTTAATGCGTTAAAGTAGTTGAAACAGTTCAACTTGGAACCTCTCATGATTAGCTGTACCCACACTTGCTTCACTTTTACCGGCTGACTAGGACAGCCGAAGCACCAGTATGCTAAGTAGTTGAACCTTCCACCTTCACCTCTCCCCACTCTCTTCCCCCCCACTTGACCGGCCCCCCCGCCCGCCGCCCACGCAGCCACCCTCCCTCCCTCTCTCACGTTCACTTTTAACCAGTGCTAGGAAGGCTATTGTAATGACAGCCGAAGGCACCAGTTAATGCGTTAAAGTAGTTGAAACAGTTCAACTTGGAACCTCTCATGATTAGCTGTACCCACACTTGCTTCACTTGTAACCAGTGCTAGGAAGGCTATTGTAATGACAGCCGAAGGCACCAGTTAATGCGTTAAAGTAGTTGAAACAGTTCAACTTGGAACCTCTCATGATTAGCTGTACCCACACTTGCTTCACTTGTAACCAGTGCTAGGAAGGCTATTGTAATGACAGCCGAAGGCACCAGTTAATGCGTTAAAGTAGTTGAAACAGTTCAACTTGGAACCTCTCATGATTAGCTGTACCCACACTTGCTTCACTTGTAACCAGTGCTAGGAAGGCTATTGTAATGACAGCCGAAGGCACCAGTTAATGCGTTAAAGTAGTTGAAACAGTTCAACTTGGAACCTCTCATGATTAGCTGTACCCACACTTGCTTCACTTGTAACCAGTGCTAGGAAGGCTATTGTAATGACAGCCGAAGGCACCAGTTAATGCGTTAAAGTAGTTGAAACAGTTCAACTTGGAACCTCTCATGATTAGCTGTACCCACACTTGGTTCACTCGTAACCAGTGCTAGGAAGGCTATTGTAATGACAGCCGAAGGCACCAGTTAATGCGTTAAAGTAGTTGAAACAGTTCAACTTGGAACCTCTCATGATTAGCTGTACCCACACTTGCTTCACTTGTAACCAGTGCTAGGAAGGCTATTGTAATGACAGCCGAAGGCACCAGTTAATGCGTTAAAGTAGTTGAAACAGTTCAACTTGGAACCTCTCATGATTAGCTGTACCCACACTTGCTTCACTTGTAACCAGTGCTAGGAAGGCTATTGTAATGACAGCCGAAGGCACCAGTTAATGCGTTAAAGTAGTTGAAACAGTTCAACTTGGAACCTCTCATGATTAGCTGTACCCACACTTGGTTCACTCGTAACCAGTGCTAGGAAGGCTATTGTAATGACAGCCGAAGGCACCAGTTAATGCGTTAAAGTAGTTGAAACAGTTCAACTTGGAACCTCTCATGATTAGCTGTACCCACACTTGCTTCACTTGTAACCAGTGCTAGGAAGGCTATTGTAATGACAGCCGAAGGCACCAGTTAATGCGTTAAAGTAGTTGAAACAGTTCAACTTGGAACCTCTCATGATTAGCTGTACCCACACTTGGTTCACTCGTAACCAGTGCTAGGAAGGCTATTGTAATGACAGCCGAAGGCACCAGTTAATGCGTTAAAGAGTTAAAACGCACGGAACCTCTCATGATTAGCTGTACCCCCCCCACCCCCCCCGACTTGCTCACTTGTAAACAGCCAGCACAACACAACAACCAGCTAGGAACCTCTAATGACAGCCGAAGGCACCAGTTAATGCGTTAAAGTAGTTGAAACAGTTCAACTTGGAACCTCTCATGATTAGCTGTACCCACACTTGCTTCACTTTTAACCAGTGCTAGGAAGGCTATTGTAATGACAGCCGAAGGCACCAGTTAATGCGTTAAAGTAGTTGAAACAGTTCAACTTGGAACCTCTCATGATTAGCTGTACCCACACTTGCTTCACTTGTAACCAGTGCTAGGAAGGCTATTGTAATGACAGCCGAAGGCACCAGTTAATGCGTTAAAGTAGTTGAAACAGTTCAACTTGGAACCTCTCATGATTAGCTGTACCCA
>JASANE010018752.1:0-28722 GCA_030248225.1 Trileptium ribeirensis
TAGTGGACATATGGCAAAAACAGGTTTTTAAGAGTTCTTTGCGAAATGCAGGTCTTTCGCAGCCCATATATCGCGATACAGGCTTCGCATCGGAAAACTGAGCAACCATACAGAACAATAGCTCATCAAGATCTACAGCTTTGCTGATCACCAGTTTATTGTGCGACTGCTTTCTGGGCCGCTATGGTTCTGAATATTGTTCGTCGAATCAGAAATATTGATTTTTCAAGTTTCGGCATGTTATTGCGTGTTTTTATCTCACAAAAAGAGTCTATTATACGTAATCAAGCAATGGTACGATGGTTTTGCTATGTACAGTCCAACTTCACCACGGTTTTTGTGGGTCCACAGTTGGGTCTGGACCCAAATATTTTTACGTGGACTCAAAACTTTTTGCTGTACCCATTCCTGGCTTTGGATTAGACGAAATACGAAATCTCTTCATAAAAGAAATATCAACCAGGGAGTAACCGGAATTCCGGTTCCGGCGAAAATCGTGTTCCGGTTGCGGTTCCGGCAAAGAGCAAAAACCATACCGGAACCGGAATTCAGGATTAAAAAGTTTGTTTGATATTTTCCACGTTTTTGCTTCATCTGTGATCCAAACATATGTAATATATATTATACAATGATCAAGCTCCAATACAACCAAGCAAAAGAAAAGATTAACTAAGCAATTTGACGTTTGAAACGTAAGTAGGGCACATAATTTCAGTTGGAATTTTTCATAATAACCTGCAGGAGTTTGTTAACAAATCAAAGCCAGGTCGATGCTTGTAGCAGCTATTTTACACATCCAGAAGTTTGTGGGATACGTTTGAATTCAACCGGTCTAACTCGGTAACAGTATGGCTTACGCAGAAGTACTTAGGGTATACTTGGCTAACATAAATTGCGTCAGGCACCCGCCAGTGCGCTTGTAAACTTGGTAAATCAGTCTAAATAGAAGTAAACTAACGTTATCTGCAACGCAGCTAGAAACTGCTTTCTTGGCAATGAACTGTATTTATTGAAACTGTGCGAGCAGCATCACAGTGTGTCTCATTTATAGCATTCTGATTAGAAAAACAAACATTATTAGCTTCCTCAGTCTCTTTAAAGTTTCATAAAGGCAATAATGCCATCGCAATACATTAAGTTTAATGTAAAAGTTATTTTTAATGCATTTTAAATCCACTATATATATATATATATATATATATATATATATATATATATATATATATATATATACCTTCATTTCTTCCATCATCTGTTTTACTATATAAATTTCGAAGACCAGGTTCCGGATCCGGTTTAAATGGGCGCTTCCGGTTGCTGGTTCCGGTTATTCCCTGATATCAACGCATGCAATAAAGAGATTAATACAGTCTGAAAAGATATATATATACAAAATATAGTTAGCGGGCCGTAACTACACAAATCACAGATGCTGTGCACCTAACAAAGGCGTATATGCAGTTTGTGCCAATCTTTTGCAGTTGGAGGTGGCGTCAATTTTGTGTACGTAATGACGTTTCTTTGTTGTGTGAAAATTCGTGAACTTCTAGACGGAAAAATTGTACTTCTGGACCCAGCGTTTAAGATCTAGATCCAGGGTCCGTTTTGAAAATAAAGAACCCTGAACTTGACTATATATTACGTTTTTATGGTGTTTCAAGGGTGTAACGGTCGACGAACCCGATTTCCAAAATGTACGTTTTCGTTTTATGGTTATGTATTGCGTGCCGGGCACCAAGAATTTTCGGCACGCTGAATACGGTTGTATGGTGATCTACAGTCCACCATGAATCCTTCACGCCTTTTCATATGTTTTCAATGTGTTTAGGGTCAATGAACCCGACTACCAGAATATTGTCATGGATTATATATATATGGATATAGTCTGTAATTGTTATATAAAATTATAGTCTTGTATAATAATTACAGACTATATAATTTCAGACTACTATAGATCAAGTCAGACTATATTATATAGTCAGTTAGACTAAAAAGAAAGTGAAAACGTCGGAAGTTGCTAGCAGATCAACCGGTTTTGCGATCTTCACTTAGTGAATTCGGTACCGCAGAG
This sequence comes from Trileptium ribeirensis, assembly GCA_030248225.1. Taxonomy (NCBI): domain Eukaryota; kingdom Metazoa; phylum Nematoda; class Enoplea; order Enoplida; family Thoracostomopsidae; genus Trileptium; species Trileptium ribeirensis. The sequence continues at coordinate 2,072 of JASANE010018752.1, forward strand.
CCAGTGGAGCCTCAAGGTTATCCATACACATGTGAATAGGGGATACGCTTATGTATACTAGTGACTATCGTTGATGATCCTGCACATTATATTGCGGACGAAATAACGCACTTCTTTTTTGGTAGAACTGACAGTCACTTTTTTTTACTCGAGCCGACTATATATACTCTGTTTATAATATATATATATGGATTTGTGTAGGGCACCGCCCAAGGCAGTGACCGGCTTCGCCGGCATTTCGGGGCGGGTAAGCCTGCCGGCCGATAATTTACCAGCCGGTGTACCGTGCACGAGCAGGATATCAGTGTGCTATGCTGCTATGGCTATCATATTTTTTACTAAAGTAAAAATATATTATACCCTTATTCTTTTGAACAGTAAGTTCCTGTGACGCTTGCAGTTTGTGTATATGTTTGAATCAAGTATACGATCACTAAAATAGCATATGTAAAGTTTACTATGGCGAAACGTAATTTTACATACATATGTAATTTTATAGCTTCTATTAGTGTAACCAATATTAGATCTGTGCGTACGCAAATATATATTAAGCAGCGTTGCGCTGTCCCAATGTCGGGATCTGCTGGAATCATGTGCTCTCCATTTGCTGAAAATTTTGCAAGTAGCATGGACCGGGTGGCGCTCGATTTTGCAAAGGGCATTTTTCCAAGACAAAAACGGCTAAAAATCATCTCAGAAGTAAACTGCCAAAACGCTTTTTATAGAGAGAAAAAGCGTTTTTGGAACAAAATTTGCGAAATTTTTGGCTTCAGAGCGGAATGTTAGTACAAATTTTGATCAAATTTTATATATATACTTTGGACCGATTGGAAACAAGATGTTTACAATGAACCTAGAGATCCCAAAAATTTTCCAGGGGGCATGAACCGGAAGTTACTTGTTTTGAACCAAGGGGAACCGAAAAATGCCAGGAAGCCTCCAACCACATCGCCCCTCCAAAATTTGGAGAGCCCAGTATGTTTTACGCTTAGTTCGTCAGCATTATAGGCCTCTATACATGGTGTACTATCAGTACTGAATGTATATAGCTAAGTCATTCAACAAATTCGTCAATATCCCAGAAAATCAGATTTGTGCCCAAAATAGTCGTCTTAATCGTCGTGGCTAATTTTGTCATCGTGAAAGTTATTTAAAATTGCATTCACTTTGGAAATTTAGGCAGATCGGTCCATATATTACCAAGTTAAAATGTCTAGGTAGACTTTGGTCCGAAATACAGGGTTTCTAGTCACTGTTTCATTTTGCAGATTAGTAATCGAAACCACATTTAGCGAATTAATTAATGGCTCCGTCCAATAGACCAACAGTTGGCTCACCTGATTTCCCGTTACTAAGCTGTCAAAGCTTGGATTGAACGTAGTGTTCGAAAAGCCCAAATAATTGTAAAATGTTCCCTGCAAACTGGATGGCACAAATGAATATGTAAACGTGTGGGTAAAATTCAAATCCATCGTCTCATTAATTCGCGATAAACTTGTGGATAGATTGCATTTTGCATAGATTGAATCTAAACACAAAAATTATTTTGAAACGCAGGCTCCCTGAATTTTCCAGGAGCCCAAGCGGACCGACGGATGTATCGCTTGGGAGGCACCCTCATTCAAAATTCATAAGGGGTCGAATCGAAGAGGGGATGGATGCGGAACGAAGAGGCGAGGAAGATCCCACTCCCGGGTTTGCAGAAGCCAGGCTTCATGTTGTTCGAAACTTAGGAATCCATTTGTACAAATTATTGGATTTACTATGAGTTAGGTTCCTCTAGGTTTAGTTAAAACATCCCGAATGCATAATCCAAGTTTATGTTAACGCTTTTGCTACCTATATAAAGATAGAATACCTTAAACGTTGTCATATTGTACCTTGTCATTGTTGTGGACGGAACCACGATATCCAGTATACTGCAATTTCTGGACATAACTTTTTATCCCGTGTCTATTTTTAACTTCTTGGTTTTGGATCCGTAAGTTTTAGGAAATGCATTACGAGAACTGACAAGCCAATCCATTGAATTGTTAAATCAATTATTTAGGCACTTCAATGATGGCCCGCGTACACGATCTGGCGATGACGAATTGCTTACACGTGACGAATCTCATCAACACAGTTTTGAAGACACGCGGGAGATGGAAGCCATTCAGTTGGAGCCCGCCACAAGAGCTGAGCAATCTTCTGATTTGACCCCACATCAACGGTCGGGCAAACATGATCATGACAGTTATGAATTGCACAAGTCTTCAAACTACGAACATTTTAAGCTCTATTTCGCGAGTATTTTTCTGAAATTCAAAACGTCGTACATCGACAATCGAACCGTGCTCAAATGGTCCATTTGGTGGGCGCTTGCGTCGTGTGGCTACTACCAGGTGGCAAACTATATTCAAGCCATCTGGGCCAATATCGACCCTCACCGGGGCACAAAATCGTACAACGCTATCACGGCGTCAGTGGCAACGTTGTTGGGTCAGTAAAACTATATCTGATTTTTTTGAATTTTTTGTGATTCTAAAATTATCCCGTTGTTTCACTTTGCTTTCTTGTCGTACTTGAAATGATATCCACGAAGGATATCGAAATAGTGGTTTCGGAAAATGTGCCATTTGTCGTAGATATTAGCACCCCTTGAGATGATATCCACGAGGGATATCGAGATAGCAGGGAGTAACCGGAATTCCGGTTCCGGTTCCGGCAAAAATCGTGTTCCGGTTGCAGTTCCGGCAAAGGGCAAAAACCATACCGGAACCGGAATTCCGGTTTAAAAATTTTGTTTGAAATTTTCCACGTTTTTTGCTTCATCCTGTAGTCCAAACATATGTAATATATATTGATGATCATATATAATGATCAAGCTCCAATACAACCAAGCAAAAGATAAGATTAACTAACCAATTTGTCGTGTGAAACGTAAGTAGGGCACATAATTTGAGCAGGAATTTTTCATAATAACCTGTAGGAGTTTGTTAAATCAAAGCCAGGACGATACTTGTAGCAGCTATTTTACACATCCAGAAGTCTGTGGGATACGTTGGAATTAAACAGGTCCAACTCGATAACAGAGTATGGCTTACGCAGAAGTACTTAGGGTATGCTTAGCTAACATAAATTGCGTCAAGCACCCGCCAGTGCGCTTGTAAACTTGGTAAATCAGTCTAAATTGAAGTAAACTAACGTTATCTAACAACCGACAAATTCCAACAGTAATCCCATTAATTATTCAACATGTTTTACCTGGAACCCGAATCCTAACCGACAGCTTTCGTACCTACATTGACGGTTTACGTGCCCTTCCACGGCCACATCTCTACACGCACGAAACTGTCAATCATCATAATAGACAATTTGTAAATCCCACTGATCATACCGTACATACACAGAACATCGATGGATTGTGGGCCCGGCTCAAAGAATCTATCCGAACACGTGGTGGAGTGAAACCGCAGTTGTTTGATCGTTATTTGAAGGAATATACCTGGCGACAACAATTTAAAGACAATCCTCAAGGGGAATTTTTCGCTCAACTACATGCTCTTTATCCATTATAAATGTAAGATATCTTGCATTTGTCTATAATAGTCAATAATCTTCTAATAGTCAATAGCAAAATATACTTTCTAATAATTCCACATTGTATGGTGAAGACCTCATCCAAATCCATCACTGCTTTCAAAAGTTATAGTCAATTTTCTAAAAATCGTCACTTTTTAAAATGTTCATTTTTTGAAAAACCCCTTTTTAGGGGTACCCTGGGGACTTACCCTTTGACCCTAGAGCCTCAAAACCATTCTAAATCGAAAGAGCGGACGTTTTTACCCATGGGGGATTAAGGGGGGGGGTAGAATTTTTGAGCGAAGCGAAGGCGGCTTAAGTTTGAAAAAAAGCCTCCAAAAGCCAAAAAGCAACCCATCCTAAATCATAGAATAATGAGTTCAACATCAAGGTTTATGTTTCCAAAAGGGGCGAACCTGATCACGAAGTGATCTCTTTTGGGGGTGAGAGATGATTGGGGGTACAGAGACTATGGGGGCATAGTTTCTAAAAGATGGGTGCTATAGCAAGCGTAAAATAATTTCCCCCCCCAACTGGGATTGGGCCCAATGAACTGTATTTATTGAAACTGTGCGAGCAGCATCACAGTGTGTCTCATTTATAGCATTCTGATTATAAAGTTATCATCATTATGATCTAACTGACGGGCACTGTTTGTCCAACGATAGCCTAAACAGTGTCTCTGACCACTGATTAGAAAATTACCTTCTATCTATTATTTTCTCTTAGAATCATATAAACCAATAATTTTAAGTTTCCTACAGAAGAACATGCAACAAACGTATGTGTAGTAAAGGGAGGCGACTGGAGACAGAGCGAAAGTGTGTATTCTACGCTCCAAGCTTTGTAAGCACATTCGATTTGACGCAGTATACGCAATGGTGTATAGTGGAAGACATTTTTTGCTCTGAATGTCCAAAAACCGACATATTTGATCGATAAATAAACATTATTAGCTTCCTCAGTCTCTTTAAAGTTTCAGAAAGGCAATAATACAATCGCAATACATTAACTTTAATATAAAAGTTATTTTAATGCATTTTAAATCCACTATACCTTCATTTCTTCCATCATCTGTTTTACTATATATAAATTTCGAAGACCAGGTTCCGGTTCCGGATCCGGTTTAAATGGACGGTTCCGGTTGCTGGTTCCGGTTCCGGTAAATTTCGGTTCCCGTTATTCCCTGCGAGATAGCCGTTTCGCAAAATGTGGCCTGGGTCGTGGATATTAGCACCCCTTGAGATGATATCCACGAAGGATATCGAGATAATAGTTTCGTAAAATGTGCCATGGGTCGTGGATATTAGCACCCCTTGAGATCATATCCACGAAGGATATCGAGATAATAGTTTCGTAAAATGTGCCATGGGTCGTGGATATTAGCACCCTTGATATGATATCCACGAAGGAAAATAGATAGCCGTTTCGGAACACGTGCCCTGGGTCGTGGATATTAGCACCCCTTGAGATGATATCCACGAACGATATCGAGATAGTGGTTTCGGAAGATGTGCAATGGGTCGTAGATATTAGCACCCCTTGAGATGATATCCACGAAGGATATCCAGATAGTGGTTGCGGAAAATGTGCCCTGGGTCGTGGATATTAGCACCCCTTGAGATGATATCCACGAAGGATATCGATATAGTGGTTTCGGAAAATGTGTCATTTGTCGTAGATATTAGCACGCCTTGAGATGATATCCATGAGGGATATCGAGATAGCTGTTTCGCAAAACGTGCCCCGGGTCGTTGGTATCTCAGTTTTTGGTTGACTTAAAAATGGTTTGGACAACATAGCAATGTATTTTAGCGCAGGTACTACCTTATTGTACCGAAACAATAAAAACTATGTCCTAGTATTAAGTAGCGGCGACATCAAATTGTTAAAAGGTCGGAACTTAAAAAAAACGGAAATTCCAGTATATACTTAAATATTGCGAAAACCTGAAACGCTGAGACTAAACTTGTTGAATACATATTTTTGATTAAACGGCTCTATAAAGAGCAGTGTTCTAACAATGCACCCTGGTCATGTAAATTCATGCATCACCCATCTGTGTAGCTATAAATAGGGGAACCTCTACATAGTCATGCGTCGGATCGGAGTTGCAGTATCAAGTTGAGCATTCACCACAGAAGAGATTAAGGAAAAAATTACCGGTAATATGAATTTTGAGAGAGGGGTATTACTGGTTGCCGTGGCCATTATTCCTCCGGCATTAATAGCACCACACCATTCGGCCGCCAGTTCACATGATAGACCAGTGCGGAGTTCGGGTTCGGAGAAAGATGGTGGTGAGTTCAAGTTTACGTATTAAAAAGAGAACTAAAATAACTTGGCGTCCATTGTGCTTTAGCTCGATTTCTTAAGCAAAACAGTATACACCTCGGATGTTTAACTTTTGTATCCCGAGCTGAAGTTTTGGTTAGTTGCTTATTTCGTTCTATGCTGCACAGTCGGACTGAAGTAACTTCTTAAAAACTACCTAGGATTTCAGGTTTGGTAATTATTGTCGATTTTAGCGTCCTGACAAAACATAATGTTGGCGAAAAAAGATAAGTAAAGGGTAGCGTTTTTTGTAGAGGTATAGGTCGTCAATAGATGTCCCCTACTCTGGCTAGTCCAAACTTCGGAAATTATAGCCGGGAGCCTGAGCCGGACCACCAGACTCACCTGCCGGGGGGTGCCGGATTTTGTCGGGGTGCGGGCACTTTTTTGCTGGATTTTGTCGCGTTTAGACGTTTATTTTCCTCAGCAAGTGACTTTGAGCCGGGGGTACTCGATTTTTTGCCGGGGTTACCTCCGTTTTTCCGCAGCAGCTGCACCTGCCAGAAATCAAGCTGGGGCACGTCCTATCGTGAAATAACAGGAAAAATAGAACAAATATATTCTCACCGAAGAGCGGGAGCACGACGTATAATTAATTCATGAATGCAATTGGGTTGGAGTCGACCTGCTCTTAATTCACGGTGTTGTGGACAACCGTTGTTGAGGGCTCTTTTAGCTATACAAGATGTCGAATTGTGGAATCGGGAACAGAAATACGAGTCGAACACTAGAAAAGTGATAGTAGCCGGGGAGAAACAGCAGTTGTTGATCGCGCAACATTAATGACGTTTCTATCGCTGAGTTATAGTGATTAGTTGAAGACGATAACGCGTTTGTGTGTACAGAATTGTCGATTCAACAATAACAGAGGCAGGACATATTATGATTAAGAGTTGACGTGGTAAGAATGTTGATCACTATACGATGATACGATATCATTTTATCCGATTATCATTATATATAAACCCTGAATGCAAAACAATTGACCTGACATGAGTAGTCGAGGAAGGAATGACTACGCAGGAGCGTCCACGATGAGTTGCTGTTGTGCCCTGCAGGAAAAAGGGCACAACGAAGCAAGAATACGCCAAATTACCTGGGTATCTACTGTGAATTGAACTGCGTTACTATTTCGTGACTTCTCATTACGCGTCCTTCGTTCTGCCTTCGCCCAGAAAATAGCGCAGATTTGCCAATTTTACTCAAATTTCCCTCAATCTTTATCACTGCCCAATGTCCCAATCGAATGTCTCCAATGAGATCAATTTTGAAGACACTATTCTTGCTAAGAGACACGTCAGGGTTAGCTGCAATGACCAGTGTACCTTGGTTTTTTCTGAAAGAGGTGGTCCACGGGTGGGAAACTGAGCTATCTATTCGCTGAAAATTTCGCCTGGGGGCCCGCTGGTTCCGAACCGGGGAAGCCCGATTATGCCAGGGGACATTTTGCCAAAAGAAAAACCTTTTAAAATTGTGTCAGAAACACTGCCAAAATGCTTTGGATGGAGAGAAAAAACGATTTTGAAGCAAATTTTGATAAAATTTGATAAATTTTTCTCTTCAGAACGGAAATTTAATACAACTTTTTATCAATTTTTTTGCTTTGAACCGATTGGAAACAAAAAAATTTTCAAGAGGCGATGAACCCGGGGGGGGGGAGCCCAAAATTTTACCAGGGGGCAAAGAAAAATTCCATTGGCCCCACCCCCCTAATTTGGAGAGCCCAGGAAAAACATGCCTGGCAAACCAGAGCGTGAGGTTATTCCTAATTCCATCTCGGACAATGTATAAATTGCGTGCTTCATTTCTAACAGAAGCAGAACGTTGGCGCCAACTGAGCCTGAGGTTGTCAAGACAAAACTGGATTATAGGAATTTCGAACTTGAGGATCATGGACTGGCACCAGTTGGTCAGCCGGAAGCTAGTGGAATAGAATTGGAGGACCAGTTGTGGTACTAATTCAGGAGCCTATTATACCTCGGTTGACCCCGGTGCCTGGGTGGAAGTAAATGTCAGTTGATTTACCGTGCTAGTTTACCACCTATGTGGGTGGGTATATTTATTTCTTCAGAAATACATGCAGGCATCTATGTATGAGAGACTACGTTGTTGTTGTTAAGATTAATGAGAATATTCCGGGGTGTATTGAGGAGCTTTTCATTGCATCTACCACACGATGCCAATGAAGGGGTTATACCTTACAGATTTTGTCAACTATACGAGTCAAAAGAACATTGAAGTTATCATAGGTTGTGCTCACTACCCGCCATGGGGAAGTGGTGATATTAATTGGGGTGAAGATTTAGCTGCCCTTTTGATTTCCTCAAATCATTGGTAGTATTTAACCTTTGTAATTGATGTTACTCTTGCTAGTGAAATTACAGATGGTTATATTGTTGGTTGGAGAGTGCTTCAGGATTTAGCGCTATCCTGTAGGATGATGCAGAGACCGGTTGATACAATGGTCTCTAGATGTTATAAGAGAGGTTTATCGACTTGAGCAAAAGCTTCGCTCAGAAAAGATTACATGGATATCAGGTTAGATGGAACTGGTGTCATTCTAGGAGACCGTGCTAGATACATGGGACTTAATGTACACTGGGTTTGAAATTATCACATGGATAAAGCCTCCAAGAAAGCTATCAAACTGCTTTTTTGCTATAAAAAGCTAACCAATTGGGGTTTGAGGGCCAAATTTATGCATTTCCTATATAAGACGGTCATTATTCCGTCATGGTTATATGACTGTGCTATTTGATGGAGTAGGGCTGAATTGGTTACTCACAGGCGTTGGCTAATGAGAGTAGACTACATGGCATGCAGAATGACCACAGGGGCAATGCGCTCCACTCCATGTTGTCCATTGAGCTGGTTATTGATAGCTTACCATTTCAAACTTATTATTTTAAAACATATGATCAGTGAATTAACCAATCCAGACTGGTTTTGGGGAGGAAACGGTGACGATGAAGCATTATCTGGTTAGATGTAAGCAATGGGAAGAAGGATACTAGCCTGTCCGGAGCGCTCCGAAAAGTGGTGGTGAAACTTCGAGGGCCCATCTGCATTCTCGGGGGAATTTGAAACTAATTAGCATATACGACCACGTTTTAGAGCTTCAGGAATGTCATATTCGAGATCAGCTACAAACAAAACCCCCGTGCGATCTTTCACACTCAAATATAGATGAGTGCCTGTCCAATATCCAATTAATTTTGTCTTTCTTAACAACTGTTAAGTTCATTTGAACTGGTTCTGAACAGAGATTGAAAGATTGCCATCGACTATCAACCGAGTACTTGCCTATAACCCGGCAGCGCCTGTGTTCATGGCGATAGTAGTGAATATTGAAATGGCAAGTTTTAACGTTAATTTTTTCATGTATTTCCATTGTATTTTAGGAGCCGTGGCGGCGGTTCTGACGCAGTTTCCGCGCGTGGACTGGACACTGGCGGGCGAAACTGCGCTTGGCCTGCTGTCGGCACTCGATGCCTTACTCTTGGTCATAATCGCGCAAACAGAGATCCTCATATTGTCGCACGTTCTCTATGTCGCGTTTTACATTCTCTACCATATGATGATTACAATTGCAACGTAAGTTTGACGTCACTTTATCCTGTTGGCTTTTAATTAGATGTCGGTTTTTTCGATACCGCTTGTTGCTGGATCGGTCTCAATACTTCGAAAAACTGAAATACAATAGAGGTATTGACTGAGAAATACGATGATAATTTCGCGAAGGAGAATGTTGCGTCAGTGGAAACATGTAGACGCATATGAACGCGTTGTTGGTTCTAATACCTATAGAACCTAGTGTGGATGAGGGTTGGGGAGTTACATCTCTAAGGGTCATATTCCCAAATTCCTTAGAGATTCATTTCGTCGTTCCAAATTCAGGTACCTGAGCCCCTTTTAAAATCCCACGATAGAAATTATACACCGGCAATAGTTCAATGACATCGCTACGGTCATTCTAGTCATTATATCAAAACCGAAGAACTCATTTCTCCTTGCGATGACCAAAAAGCCAAAATCTTCTGAAATTTATAAATCACAAAATTTAAGGAAAATTATAATTTGCGGGCTGATTTTTACGTAGTAGGGCTCCTAAGACTTACATTATTTGATGCATACCACGCAAATACAATTATTGCTTTTATCGTATTTAGCAACCCGAAAACCTTATAGTCACGATCGATTGACCTTCCCGTAGTTCACCCCCAGCAAGCATAATAATAGATTTACAAAAATTTCTAAATTTTCACCTTTTTGGTATTTTCTAAACGTGGGCTCATAGCTCGAAAACGACGGCTCTGACAAATAATGCATACTACCAATGTTGCAGCTCTCTATGAGAGGCATGCGTTTTTCACTGCGAAGCCTCTATCGCGAGATATAAATCGTAAAAATAGATACCCGGATAGCCAAATAAAAAAATGTTACCTCTGACCCCGTCATCACTGGTAAACAAGACGTCGTTTTGGTCGATACCACCCTCATTTCGACATTAATTTGTTGTACTTCGCTGTTTTCGACACTGACTATGTTTATGTATCCTGAAATTACCTCTGGGTTAGCCATGTTCGAAGGTCGCAACTCAATAATATTTTTTAGAAATTGGGGTGAATTTATGTATAAACGCAAAAAAGGCGGAATGCAGGTGTGGCAGAAAAGTGACAATGTGTCAAAGTGATTGCTAAATGATTAAAAGCAAAAAATCCTCGCTGTCCCAAACAAAAAAGGCGGGGTCAGAGTCCGTCTAAGGGCACTAGCAAGTCGTGTGGTGGCGAGCTACCTTGGGCTGCTCTCGCGGGTCTCCGGAATGTCTAAATCCTGCGCGCCATCATACCAAGGCAACTTGTTCCATTTTGCAGTTTGAATTCTGAGTAGTGAGTGAAATGAGCGTAGCGAAGTATTCTCACTGGCGATAGTGGTAAATTTCGGCGGCGTCCGTTCGCTAGGTTTTTTGTGGGTAACGCGCATAACCTTAACTTTACCCATGCGCGATAGCTCGCTGAAGCTTAAAATCTCTATGCTTTTTCGCGAAGGCCGATTCTAACATCTTCGCCCGAAAGAGCTGGCCAAAGAGCTCGGGTTGTGTCCCAAAGGGTCCCAAAAGATCACATCTATTACAACTCGGAGGCCTATTTTGTATTTTAATGTTCAGGATAGCTGCGTGAATCTCTTTGAATTCCAAAGTGAAAACTCAGAATTCACCATTTTGGCGAAAAGACAAGCTACTAGTACTAGCTCCCCGACGCAGCCGAGCGTGAAACGGACCTAGTGTGACTAGTCTATGATCAGTCACTGTTTCAAATTTAAAATGATTTGAGGTTTCTGATCCCCTTTCAAAGTTCCAGAAATTATATTTGCAGTACGTTAAACCCGACTTTATGGCTGTTTTTTGTGCATGCCAAACCAGCAGAACTCGGTAAACCAAATCAGATGGGAACTTTCGAAATTTATAAATTGCTTTTGGGAAAAATGTCATTCTTTCACCTTGAGACCCATGCCACACAGACACACTGAAACGTGCAGGCCTAGCGAATCGCTTGAATATCGTGGGTCACTTTGTCCCCGACCTGAGTAGTGGTAGTTTGATAAAATTGACGCGTTTTTCGCAATGTATATTCACATAGCAATTTTTAGAAGGCGTAGCGTCTTGCTGTTTTCTTAATTTCTTACAGATGCAACATTGCCCTTGAAGTGAAATCAACATGCCACGGCCTGGTTCTCGGCTGCAACACGCTCCTGGCGTTGCTCGTTCAGACCGTGCTTACGTTAATCGTTGTCGATCATGATGTGCTTTATATCGATATTAAAACACAAGTAAAGACATCTATTTTAGTAACACGTCCAGGACCGGTGCCACAGTAGTCTTCGTACGCTTTTTCAGTTGTACGTTGACTCTAACCCATTATTAGTCGAAGGCGTGTTGGCACCGCGGGCTGGATGGTTTCAGCGGGTGGTATCCAAATTTGTACCCAGGCTTCCTCAATTTTCCTGAAAATTTTTGTAATTACGCTACAATTGCTAGACTTGTCCGCACACCAATGGTCGGAGTGAAAGCGGGGGTGGGTGCACAGCCAAAAATTTCGTGCGTCACACGGTGGACCCTTCGGTTTTAAAAATTCTAGAAGCGGCCCTGTACTAATCCATTGTATATCGCGTCTATCAGTTGCTTACTCAGAGTGATGACAATCAATCGTGGTAGTTTTAGATTGCACTTTGTGTTGATAAACCGCTTTGCTGTCGGTTTTGGTGCCGGCCTTGGCGAGGTTCATCCGTTCATCGATGGCAGCTCATAGCAGTCCAGCTGCGGTTGCATTCGGAGTTGATCTTACTTTGTGATGGATCTATTTTAATTAGGTATTTTGCAATCTTTAAATAGTTCCCACCTTTTGAATCCCTTTGATATACTGAGCAAGAGTCATGTTTTTCGAACACACCAGGCTTTCGGCGAATCGTCTAGGTCATCCTTCCCATGTTGTTGCGGCTTTCGCCAAGTCAGACTCCAGCACCTGTAGGCATTTCGAGGTGAGATCAATAATAAGATTCCGCAGCCAAGATACCAGGGGCTAGTTCAGGTAGAGCTGTTATATATTGTATTGCTTTAATTTAGTGTAGTCCTGATGAAAAATGAGTACAATTATAACGCGGACTGACTGTTGAAATGCAGTTTTATGCAATTCGTGCTATACAAAGGACTACATACGTGTTGTAAACATGACACAATAAAATGTTATTAGAACCCTTTTATAAAGTGTGGATACCTGTTGTAAGCTGGGCAACGCTTCCTCCAAGCAAATCGCCCCAGGCATCCTTGGTTCCGCAGGTTTGCCTCAGTCTGTTCCTGGCCTAATGCTGCAGGGTACTACTTTGACACGGTGGAAGAGGCCAGCATAATCGATTTGTAAGGACTTGAAGAGCTTCTGACGGTGCGTTCCCTGCGGCGACGTTCTCTTAGTCTTATCTTCAAGAACGTTATGCCACTCAGGATGGTTTGAAGGTGCTGGCTCACGGTTGAAAGACGAGCGTCTATGAGCAGTTGTTCCAAGCAGGCACAATTAAGATTCAAGCGTCGTATGTTTACTCACCTGGAAAATGTAAATGCCCACTGTTAACAGCGGTTCTGATCCCCATTTCCACAACTTTTCAGCCCGGTTGAGGTCCAGAGTAGAAACTGGAGCCACAGGTGTCGTCCACGCTTGGTATTTTTCTAAACATGCTCATTTTTGTACGTATGTTACTCAATTTACCTATAGACATATACTATAAAATTGCGTCTCCGCGGTTTATTTCATATCCATCTATCGCTCAAACGGGTGTGAACTAATCTGACAAAAAATTGAATGCCTACAACGTTCGGTGGGATTGTCTCCATTTTTTCTATCCGATGCCGCTGGTAATCTAAAATGATGGTGAACTCTGAATAGCCATAATCAAAAAGTTTTCAACTGATATACGTTCTGTGAGAATTTGACCAGTTTCAATCTTAATTGTATACTACGGTTGCAAACTGCCTCTATGTTGATGAATACGCCACACGTCTTTGTGTAATTATCGAGTTACAACATCGACACTAAAATAAATCTGTCTTGCCAATTCGTCTGCTGCTGTGTCGACACCGCGGTGGACGTACTATGGTAATAAACGCTTCCAAACGTCAATACCACTTGAACCCGCAGCGAGCGATATTACTGGGAGCAAGCCACGCTTATATTAACAGATACATTCGAACACATCGTTTTTGGCTGCCTCGAAAACCTTTATATTCTCAGATATTAAAACCCGTACTTGATACCCAGATGGAAACCCATATGATGCATAGACCAAAGGGCATCCCAGGGAATGCAGTGTAATGCCAAAAAGTATATTAAAATCACAGATGCATTGAAATGATTCATTGCGTCAATTTATCCTCGAAATCTTTTATATAACCACAAATGCAACAGATTGTAACATTTTGGTTTAAAATTCACGGAATCATGTATGGCTCAAGGGGTGTTATGAAATATAGTTCCTTTGCAAAGACTACATCGATCATACGCTTAGTTGAATCATTTTGGTTTCAGCATCTTGGAAAACCTTTACAACCACAAATGCAACAGATTGTAACATTTGGTTTAAAATCATGAATGGTTTAGGGACTGTCCCAGAGGATACAGTACGACTCCAAAAAGATAAAGTCACTTGATAGTTTTCATCATCTTCTAAACTCTTTATAATAGCAACAAAATGTGACATTACGTGATCATGCATAGTTCTAGGCGAAGGGAATACCACTGGATACACCCTTACAGATACGCTCAAATGAATCATCATTGTTTTGAATCACCCCAAAAAGATTTATACCAACCACATACTGGTGTAAATAAATTAGAAATATGAAGGGTTAAAATGGGTCCATTTGGGCCTCTATCCAAAAAGTGTAACAAAGTTGTAGCTCTTATAAAAGATATGCAGCATTTTTTGGTACTAGATCTGAGATATATATAACCAAAATCTTCGCTTGCTCACAAAAAGTGAGGGGGTACCCTCCATTTGGCCTACCATAGCTCATGGGTTGGTTGTATAGACGAAGCCCATTATGGGGTCACGGGTAAGCTTATGCAAAATACCATATGTCTTCATTTTTACATATTTAGGAAAATCTAGTCGGACGGACGGTCACGGTAAAATTTATCAGTGCGCACAGAAATAAATGCTCGCTCGCTTTGCCTGCTGAACAACGACTGTCATAACAGGTGGACCCGAAACGCATCGGTATGCATCTTCATGTAAGCGAAAATTATGTTCTATTAATCTGAGCACGGATTGGAGAGAAATATGAGCAGTTTTTAACAAAAACTGAATCACTTTGTAAGATTTCGAGATTTTTTTCTCAGACAAAAGAAACTGAGGAACGCCTTTGCTTTCTTCCGTAACTTTTTGTGAACCACCTGATTAATCCGTTGTGGTTTCAGTTCCTCGTCTACGGTGCTTATCACGGTGTCATAGCGGCTGTTTTCCTTGCGATGGGCTTTCGAGTAATGCGACAAGCCGGTGGTATTGTCAAATGTGCATCCCGCAGTCTCAATCCGACTCACAAGAATTCCGCCGAGTCTGAGTCGTAAATAATTGGAAATTTTGCTTGTTTCATAATGCTGTTTTTATTATTTTGTTATGTATTTTATAATATTGTGAGTTATTGTTTTATGTTATTTTACGCAATATTTTGTCTGTAATAATTAGCTTTTTAAACCGCGTTTTTTTCTATGAATTGACTGGTCTTTCCACATGGTCAAAATTTTAACTGGGGGCTTTGCGGGCTCCAACCTGGTTTTTATTTGGAATCTCCTCCAGGTTAGCTATGGGAAAGTCGTGCTATTCAAAGTAAGCTAGGCTATTATCATTTTGGTATTTTTTCATGCTTCTAGCTTTCAGCAGGTATATAGGTTTTTGCGTATTTATTATGTACTTACTGAAAATAAGAAATTTTTAGGCCTCGACTCAGGAATTTTGTAACTGAGAGACGAAATGTAAGCCGAAATGTTGGCTTTCGTTTCAACTGCTTTCGCAGAGTCAGTTGTTGTCCGACCTGCATATACGACCCTAAAATCCCAAATGGTATCAGTGATGAGGTCCATGCAGATGGGCCGTTGAGCGAAACTTTAGCTATCTTGGTAAAGTCAGCTCACCCGGCAAATCTCCAGTCTCAACAGGTCGGCTCCCAAGATTTTCCAACTTTCGACTCAGTACAGCTCAATTGTTTATTCGCATTATGGTATTGATTGCTGTATTGTTTGGAATCCTTAGGGGTCGCAGCCTCGTCAGCGTCGTTGGGGCCTTTGCAATTTGCGCCGATATTTTGTCTACGGCCGAAATGGGGTTGGCAAGAGGTGTGCGTGGCCAGGTGTCCTGAACACATCGTCATTTGCCATCAGTATTCAAGTCGGCGGAATACCGTTGGAACTCATGGTTTTCTGCTTTCCCGTAGTCATACTCTAATCAATCTTTTCTGCCTGATGGTCGAGCTGGATCACAGCCCTGGAAGGGATCGTCTTCCGGGTAAACAATGCAAGATACCATAACCAAAGTCAGTGCTAGTTGGATTTCAAAACATTAGAATTGACCCGAGTTCCAGTTTATAATGGTATTAACAACTTAGGAAGCAGGATAATAATTATTCGCTGCTTTTGCACTAGTTGCGTGCCCAAACCGGGGGACAGCTCCCCTCCCACAAGGACCGTAGTTTTCAATTTTTTTTACGATTTTCGGAACACTGATAGAAATCCAAATGAATAGTTTTACATTGTTGCCTTTCAAGGAGCATCTGGAAGCTTTGATCGGAATTTCCAAATAGTCAAAAAATGAGCCAGTCATTTTCGTGCGATTAACAATACAAATAACTGTTTTAAATAGCTTTTGTCATTTGGCGAAAATTGCATCACAGAAATGATTGTAAATGTATTTTATTCAAAGGACAAATTGTTTTCAGCATAATTTTATTCACATTTCGACTTTGCTTTGTACTATACTAACAGCATGTGATATAAAGAGTAAACTGTCTGGTTTCTCCACAAGCTCCCAAAATGTGGGCGGGCTAAAATCTACTGAAAACCCGGAATTTATGTTCGCAGCATCGGTGGACAACGTTTGGGGGGACTTTCGGTGGGGCAATTTTGTCCGGGGTGAAAGTTGGTTCCTTGGGACATTAACCCCAGTTTAGAGAAACCACACTAGGACCCAGACATGCTCTACAAGTATCGATCGCGTGGTCATGGGTGTAAGTTTGTTCGTGAGTTTCTAACAATTTTCATTGCAGATGTGGAACTATAAGTTATCCATCAATTCTGACAATATTCGTCTGTCCAAAAAGGTGTTTAAGCAGACAATGTGCTATCACAGGAACCTGGCTTGCCCAAACTTCAACGAATGATGTCTTAGTTGTAAGAACGTCCTTTCGAACAACTGATCAAATTTGCTCCTAATAGGAATTGGCTATAAACGATAAAGTGCTTCCGAGGCTGAAAGCCATGATCTAATAGAAATTAAGCCAGAGGGATGATGGCACAGTTGTAAAACGATTCTCGAAGAATCAGTTGCGTGCAGATCCAGGATTAGCCTGATTGCCACCAAAGTAAAAAAATTGTTGGAGCCGCGGAAACGAATCGAAGTTGCTATCTTACAACTCTCAAATCGGTGACGGCCTTTAATATTTACATTCAGTGATTGTTTTTGTGAGTGTAATGTTTAATTTTAGGTGCCATGTTTTTTAATTACGTGTTATCAATGCTTTAATTAATAAGAAAAGACAGAGCAGAAAACAACAGTTGTTGCTGGCGTAAATAGATTGGCGTTGTCACATGGGCTCGATGGACGCGGCTACCTTGGTAATCACATTAGAGCAGAGAAGTCCAAAGTGGGCTCTACGTGTAAAGTAGAAGCGGGAAGGTCTGTAACTCCTGCTTCCACCTCCCGAACACATTAATTCAAACTGAGCGAGCAGAGTTTCCACTTTGGGAAATTGTGAAAAGTTCGTTTTTGTCTGTCATTCATATCACATCTTCGTACAAATGGATTTCGCTAAATTTTTTATGCGATAGCAAAAATGACGAGGATGTACCCTTTAGTTGAACGCGAACAGCTCCGACACCATCTTCGCGAGTCAAAATGGCAAAAACATGTTTTTAAGGATTCTTTGCCAAATTTGGCCACCATACCAGTGTTTAGCAGCCCATGTTTCGCGAAACAGGCTTCGCACCAAAAAACGGAGACGACATTGCAGAATCACTCATCGAGTCTACAACTTTGCTGACTTTTTGTGGGATCGAATATCGTTCATCGACTCTTTGACGGAAATAGCTATTTTTCAGATTTCGCCGTGTTGTTTGTTTTTACCTTACACTGAGTGCCTATTATGTTATAAAGCATGCTCAATACGGTGATTTTTCTAATCCCACTTGACTACACTAAACCGTTTCATGGGGTTTCAATGCTTTTACGGTCGACGAAGAACCCGATTTCCAAATTATAGTGCGTTTTCATTATTGAACTTATTGTGTATTGCGTGCCCAGCATCAATAATAGTCTATATATGTTTTGTTAAGGCGGAATACACTGATTTAATTTGCTTGAGTTCAGCGGGTATGTAAATCCTTTTCATGGGATTTGGGATGAATGAACCCGATTTCCAGAATATGCTGTCTTTTGTTATTTGGTCACGTATTGCTTAAAGGTCATCAAGAATTGCTTATGTAGGTTTGCCGGCAGTTTGAATACGATGGTTTGGTTATCTAGAGACCAGCACAAATGTTTGATGCGTTGTCAGTGATTTTAGATTGGTTTAGGGTCGATGAGATTTTAGGATTTTTAAACGATTCAGGTTGCAAGAGCTTTTAGGTAGTATATACATCAAACACAGTCTCTTACAGGTGATTAAATGAAACGATATGCCGCGCTTGCTCCGTTTTAGCTTCGTTTGCGAATTACTAGTACGACGGATGATAGTAATGAATGAAAAAGGCGTGATGTCTATTAGAACACAAAAATTGGATTACAGAACTTTGGTGATTCTCTCGAGCAGCGATCAACTTCTAAGCAGATATAGTTATGCCATTTTGTGGTAATGACATAATTGCTGTCACAACAATAATTGATGACTTCAAACGCTTATTTTTGCTTAGTCTTCGAAGTGTTTCGGCAACGTCATTCGTTGCTTTCTGGCTACAGACTGTATTGTGAATAGAAAAATTATATACCATTTCTTGTTACAGTTAGTTTTAGGTAGAGTTGCAACGTTTCAAAATTAGTACCCGGACCTAGCATAATGAAATAACCGGACTCGGGATTTTTTTGCAAACGGATATTCGGAGCCGGACCCGGACTACGCAGATAAATATACTACATTATACACCTGCGGTGTCAACTTAAATATTTGAATTCAACACGTCACCAAAACGTGCTCTCTGTATTGTTTAAATATAAATGTTTGACGTTTAACGAATCTTCCACTAGTTCAACATCTTATACCAGCTCTACTTTTTTGATACGATAGACAGGAGTTGGTTAAAATAAGCTCGAAGGGCACCCATAAAATTAATGGTACACATTCCCCGCTCAAGTTTTAAAGTGGTTGGTCTATTATATATAGTAATTTAACATCAAGTGCAAGTCATTTCACTCGAATCCTCTGTAATAATAATAATTGGGAAAGTTTTCTCGTCATCATGGTAAAATTGTGTCACCTTTTACGTGTGAGTACAAATCAACTAACTTTGTATGTGTCGTATATTAAAAGTTACGGCTACAGTCGTACAGTGCCTGCATCTTTAGTGTGAGACAGCATCGTTTGAGCAACAAAAGAGATTAAATTTTTGAAGATTAATAATTTTGACCAGGTTATCGGCTAGAATAGAGGATCCTTAGAGTTAGTAGCGACTATTAGATTTTCCAACATAACCATCGCAAATGTGAACACCATTTCATGTCATATTATAATCATTCATCAGATGGTTCTTTTTGGCGAGCATTGAACATAATATGTGACTGGATATTAAATCGTGCGAGGTAGACGCAGAGAGTTTTGAATTAAAATGCGCCATTAAATAGGCATCGCAGACAAGCAATCCGGGCATTTTTGGCAGCATCCGGATATTGCAAAATAAAATAAGTGGACCCGGAATATTTCGTTAGAAATACCCGGGTGCAACTCTAGTTATAGCCAACGACTCATGCATTGGTAATTGATATTGTGCCTCAAATAGTGTTTTGCTGGTTAATTATTTATTGCTCATTCGTAAGTCCATGACATCTTAATCGAATGTTATTGTGCCGATATCGTATTCACAGGACGAAACTGGGATAACATGTTCAATAATGAGAGTCCTGGGCAATTGCGGAAACTTTTTTCAACTCGGCATGTTGCTAAAATGCCACGGCGCAAAATTCATTTCTTTTCAGCAAAATTATTAAGGAAAATCCATTCGATAGTCTTACCAGTCGATTAGAAATTAACTATAACATTTTGGTCGGCCCCGCCATACAATTTCTGGCTTAGCCTAGAGTTTGTATGCTCTATTATATGTTAGTATTTTGGTTAAATTTTTCAACTGGCAGACAGTGGCATTTATTGCGTTAGGTTCGGACTAACGGATGGCTACAACAGATATTTCAGCCTACGGTGAAAACGTTTTGGACCAGAAAATGTTTTCTTATGTCGAGACCAAATCGAGTCAAATTTAGCATCAACGGTATTCGCTTGCGCGGAAGTGACAGTGATATATTCCAATGCCAATATGACAAAACTAAAAATAGACTTTGGTCCAAAATAACTCATTTATCTGTGCCGTAGTGTCCACGATATACTGGGAAGAAAATACGGATGAGGCAGTATTGGACCCATGTCACCTTTAGGGGCTTCGCGATTGTCCCAGGGATAGTTTGTTTTTGCATTTATATACTGACTAACCCGATTATCCGTCAATCGAACCAGTTACGACATTTGGACCGTTTACGTTCTGTATTATATGTTGAAAAACGGGAAATTGTTAGCAGCGAAACTGATAAATGCTGAAAAACGGGAACGTCAGAAGAATTAAAATGTCGCGAAATAAAAAAACAATTTTTGGGAGCTCTGTACCGAAACAGGAAAATGTTGGGGAAACAGGAAAAATGGGAAAACAGAAAAAGTTGGGAAACGAGAGAATGTTTGAGTAAGGGGAACCTGAAAATGGGACAGCAGGGATATTGATGAGGGAAACTGGAGGATGGGAAAAATTAGGAAACTAGAAAATGTTCAAAATTTACAAGCTGGAAAATGATTTGAAATCGTAAAGCGGAGAAACAGCAAATTTTTAGAAACGGAAGTGCTCTCAAATTGGAAATATGAGGTTGGAACATGTTGGGAAGTTATATATATAGATATTTAAAAACCTGAAAACTATCGTAAAAAACTTCGAAATGTTAGAAAGTAGAAAACATGTTGTTTGAGGTACGAAAAACTAGTAAGCGGATAGGACGAGATATGGAAAATGAGAGAAACCACGAAGGTTAGGCGACCGAAAACTTGGAAGTGAGGAAAACGTTGAAAATCCAGTACACTGGAAAATGCTAGGAAAGGTGAGATTAGGAACATGGGGATCTGTAGTGATGTGAGAATCTTAAAACTGTAGGGAATCACAAAATTTACGAAACTTAGGAAATATTAGAAAAAAGGAAAATTGTTGGGAAATAGAGCAGTGCAAAAAACAGTAAAATACGGAAATGGAAAATGCTGGACGTGGAAAACTAGTTAAATGAGCTTCCTGGGATATGAGAACTCTACAAATGTGAAATACTAAGAATAAAAAAAGAAAACCTTTTGAAACGGGAAACTAGATAATTGTGGAATGCTGTAATATGAAAAATGTTTGAAACAGAAAAGTTGCGAACCCGGGAACTTAGGAAGAAGAGAAATCTTCCAAATCGGGAATCTGGAAAATGTTGGGAAAACAGTAATTATTACTCATTTGTTGTCATTACTCATTACTCAATTGTGACCATAACTCAAAACATCAATTTTGGCGCATGAGTCTTTTTGCCATGACACGGCAGAATACAGCTAAATGAGAAAATGATGCTATGTGGTGGCGCTGGGAAATTTTGAGAAATAGTGGAGTAAGGAAACGGCAAATGTTGAGCTACAGAAATCTTCGAGAACCGTAAAAATGTTTGGAAATGGTAAACAGGGAACTGGAAATCGCTGTGAAACCAGACATTTAGGAAACAGAACGTAGGGCACGTGGAAAAAACAGGAAGCTACTAAATGTTCAAAGAAGAGAAGTGCAGGAAATGGAAAAATGTTACAAACGGAAAACTAGTGAAACAGCAAAAAGTTGGGAAACATTAAAGTAGTAATGGGGAAGTGTAGGAATAGTAGGAATATATGGGGAAGTGGGAAATCAAAAATCCTGGAAACCAGAAAAGTTGGGGAAAAAGGAAATGTTGGAAAGCGCGGGGGGTTCGACCTACACCCCCTCCTCCAGAATCTGTGGGGAGGGCAGGCCAAAAACGCCCGTGTCATCAAACACGGGTTTATATGTGAGTGCAGGCAAGTGTCATAATCTTCCCTAATGCACTATTGCTATACTGTTTAGATACACTATTACATGTGTATGTAATTGTAAGCACGAGTTTCGTAATGGTCCTGATTATCGTAAATGATCTGATTGTCGTGTGCAAGAATCGGGCTAATTATAACGCTGTAGACACACAGACATTTGTAAATATGTAAACTGTTCCCGGGGCAATCGGGAAGCCCCCGAAGGTGACATGGACCCAGTATTCACTGGCACACAGCCTAAACGTATAGCGCCTAATTGCTGTAAACTTGATATTTTTAGTGGTTTCGCAGTTTTAGTAGTCGTTTAGTGGTTTGGTGCAGCGTCTGATGACCATAGGCGAACTGTAATGCGGCCCTGGGATCCATAAATGTTCTCATGCCAACTATGTTAACATTAAGTGTAGTACGTGAGTAAACTTCATCTGCGCCCGTCGACTATCTTATTTTGTGTTAGCCAATAGCGAATCACAAATCCTTGTTACAAAACAAAAGTGCAAAAATTTCATCGCTTTTTCGATAACAGAAAGTCGTCAAAATCAGAAACAAGTACCAAAAATTACATCTTGCTTTTGAAAAGAATTTTGACTATTTTGAATTTGCAGTGAAAACTGTTATCTGATGCCTATCAATTTTTGATTTGTATTTGTCTGTTCGCGAACAAATTTTACCTGATAGTGACGTCACGAATTAATCGATCCCTTTAGTTGGCAGTGTTCGCGAACGTATTTGCGTCAGTTTACGGATTACCAAAAACGTTTGGTAACAGCTTATTGACCTAAATATCAAAATAGTATTGTTGATGGACATGCCTTAAGTTTACTGTCGCATGGCTTTTAGGGTTGGATTAAATTGAAGGAAGTAGCAGTGATATATGGATTTTTGAGAGGGGAAAATGTGTATGGCCTTCCGGCACCGAGAGAATGGCGCAACTTCCCAGACCGTTCTCGAGAAGACTTTCAGTCGGACGGAAGTGGTGTCGTGCAGTAAGTGATCTTAAACTGTCCAGTCAAGAGAGTCGTCTGACCGCGTTTCAAGTTTGACTCGTTTTTAATGTTTCCACCTTTAGCGATATCGGTACTACACCTCAAAATGTAGTTGCCGATAATGTAGCAATCGCCCGATACCCGTAACCAGCCAACTCTATGTAAATTGTGTTGATGGTGAAGCGGTATGCAACGTATTGGGCCTCGTTTACAGTAGGCTGGTACGTTCGGTGGGTTATTGATTAATGAAGTTGAAATCGTTTGTTTTTCGTGGTAATTTCAGCAAAATGTGCACATTTCTGACGTATTTCGCAATGCTATCCGCGCATGAAAACGTCATAACAAATGGTTTAATTTATTGACAAACTGTTACATATTCGTCATTACTCGATGCACTTAAACGAAGTTATTTCATTGCGTTGACTGACGCAAATTGTATTATGACTAATTATGCGTCATAGCTCTGGTTTAACCCAATTGTGAACTGTATATACATCAAAAGTTTGTAGGGACTGGCCGATAAGTTGTGAATGGAGCCCAATTGTGAACTGTATATACACGAAAAGTTTGTAGGGACTGGCCGATAAGTTGTGATGTGAGCCGAGAAATTTATTTAGGCAAATATGACGCCAAAAGAAGCCAATTGTCTGCTTCGCTAAAGGAAAGACATTTGAGTTGGCCAGGATATAGGTCCGGATATTTTGAGTCGATGGTGGATCGTCAATGCAACTGCGAAGTTGGGTATAATGCAACTCCGTCTTGGGTAACCAATTGCAACAGATATGTTTGTAGTCCGTGATTATTGAGTGAAATTTTTGACGAGTGATCTGTTACGAGTCTTTGGAACGTCAAGTTTCAAAGGCTATTGTGAATTCGGTATCTTACTGTTAATACTATGAGTATTCAGTGAAATGTATTTATTGGTATATATAATTTGTTAATCTCGTAGAATGTTTTAACCTTATAGTGATATATATGAGCTTAACTCATAAATTAAAAGTCTTCGCGGCATCTCTGATTAACCTGGGTGTGTAGTTTCGTTGTGTTACTGCAAATAAAACGACTCGTCTTCGCAGTGGAGTACCCATGCCTTTATGATCTACCGTTAGAAACATTCCTTTTAGGAGCGCCGGCAGCCTGTTCAGACACTGTCGTGTCGTTAAGGGACCATATTCTTAAATCAAATGTTAAGCAGTTACTGCGGCACAAGCGCTTCATTTTTGTTCATTTCACATTAAACTGTAATCAAATTTCCACTGTATTCTTCGTTGTTGACCCAAAAACCTTGATAGAGTAAACTTTGCAAATCTGGTTTACTTTCTAAGCTAAATCTGACACTCACTGCTGCTTTTACCACACAAAAAATAATTGCCGAAAACCAGATGTAAGGTGCTTCTTCTTTTTTGCAAGAAGCCGGTCACTGCCTGGCAACAGATAACGGAAATGAAAATGTCGCGGTGGCAACAGCATGGCATGGCCAAATTAGAAACTAAGTAATCAGACAACGTATTGGTGTGGCTCCGTTTCCTGAGAAGAAAGAATGTGAATGTTTGGCCATTTCCGTCGTGCAGGTTTACATCCGAGCATAAAACGACCTGAGGGTAGAAGAAAGCGAAGAGAGTTGACGAAGAATGCTTTTGTTTTTGAGGCTGGTTTGCTGGTGAGACCATTTCGAACGAGTTCTTTTCCATTATTCCCAGCCCGTGTTTGTCCAAAAATGATCAGATTCTGGAAATTTTGGTATTTTTGTGATCCTAGAGGCCTCCCCTGATCATTTTAACCAAAAATAGAGATTTTAAAATTTTCGTTTTCGGGTCCTCTTCGGGAACACAAAAATTTTTTCTTAAAATTGAATTTTTAGCCACCATTCGACGCAGCTTGATGAGCTGAATCGAGTGGTGATATTTTTAACGGGATCCTATAACCGGATCTTAAGTTATGGCTAAAACTATCGGAGGCTGAAAGACTCAGCAATTGAACAGTTTTTGGCCATAAACTTAGGATGCTTTTATTGGATCCCGTTAAAAATAACACCATTACACTCAGCCCGTCAAGGCGCGTCGAATGGTGGTTAAAAATCAAAAATTTTGGAAATTCTATTTTTTTGGTTGCAGTGATCAGGGGAAGATCCCAAAAGTACTAAAATTTCCAGAATCTGACCATTTTTGTGCAAATGCGAGCTTGGGGGATAATGGAAAAGAAGCTTCAAACGTGGGGAGCTAGGAACTTATATCAAACTCTGCTCTGTGAAATCTGCATGAGCGAAAGCCCCCCACAAACCCGTAATAAACGATAACTGTTCAGGATATGTTCGGTTTGACTCGCTATTGTTAAAATCACGATCGAACTCCGTGCAAAAAGTTCCACCTGTCCCTTTACTAATGTATACTATATATATAAATATTTGAGAAAGGGTTGACAAATGGGGCCTGGGGTAATCAAAGGGGAACCGATCGAAGACAAGCTGAAGAAGATTATCCAAATAGCCTCAAGGATAACGCTGAACTTGTGGCTGGGATTGTTAGCCAATTTTGGGTCAGAAACGAAACAAGTCTCTTTGAAAATTAGCCAGGACTGCATCCCTAATTTCGCAGAAACATTAACGCTGATCACACATTTATTGAGATTGTTAGTTCTTTCCTAAAGTGCTTGTCACGGCCTGTGGATTGTATGAGTCATGTCAAGGATGAATTACAGCATAAATATATAATGGAAACAGCGGCTAGTAAAACAGTGGTGTCATGACATCGACTCGAGGAGTAGAATCGCTCAGCTCTGATGCCTATAAAATGCCACGGAAATACTCAAAAGTGCCATACAGACATTTCGTTTCGGACCCTGCTGTCTTGCAGCAAAAAATGGCATACAAAGCGTAGCAGTCCGCGAAAAGTGCCGTGAGCCTCAGTTTCACCTAAACAGCTCGAGAACAATATCACACAAGTCTTAAAATCCTGTTTGGCAGATCTGCATACATCTTAAGATCATCAGCAAATACATACTTGATTTAAAGACATCGCAGTGTCATTAATATACAACAAGAATAATGTAGATCCGAGAACACTCCCCCGTGGAACACATGATTTTGTCTTGCGAAACAAATGTGAGTTTACTTTGACCTAGAATTGGTTCTTCGCTAATTACGAAGATATCCATTGTAAACGCATACTCGTAATGCCGAACTAAAATAGCTTAAATGCTATTTTTTCCATGAGAAACTGTATAGAAAGTTCTAGCGAAGTTAATATATACCAAGTCTGCAAAGATATTGCTGTCTAGGAACTTTGCCCCATGGTGTAAACACTGCGCAGGATGATACAAATGAATGAATTTCAAATTTTTGAGCAAAATTACGGGACATAACTAAGCAAATATCGTTTTCCATGTGGCTCAACTATCTGAACACCACGACATCTGCTAGGGTATGCACTATCAGTTGTATAGTGTATATATGTAATAACCGGTGACGCAGCTGCATGGCGCAACTTCCTAACACCATGCCCATACGACCCCGGCTATCGTAACCTCAAGGGTGGACCGTGAATACTAAATTTTGAACCTATTCTTGGTCAGACCCAAGAAGCTACGCAGCTTAGCAGGCCGCAGGCGCGCTTCACGGGGTGTGTTCGGACCCCGCCCGAAGGGTTGCGCACGTGTCTAGTATCGGGTATGATTTCGGAGGTCCCCCA
>JASANE010018753.1:0-47913 GCA_030248225.1 Trileptium ribeirensis
GCGGAGAAGGCCGATAAACTCACAGTATGTAGTCACCGGACGGATCGAATCGCACGTTTGTCTGAGTACCTTAACCTGCTCCTTAGAAGTACATTATTTAATTTCCTTAGATCTACCGGTGCCAGACGAATCACTGATAGATCCTGAGTAATTGACATTATTACTTTCATTTTTGGGTAGGTACGTAGCCGACGGACGGATCGACTCGTACGTTTATTTGATTACCTTATCCTAAAGTCTTAGAATTACACTATTGAAGTTCCTTATGTTAACGTTCCCGCTGCCGGACGGATCAGCTAGGCGCTTGTTATTTCGAGCACGGTTATAGTTAGTTAACACTCGTGCTAACTCAATTTTAATTGGGAATATAATAGGAATAAAGTAAATTAATAATTTTGTAAATACCTATTTGTGTAGTACCTTAGGCTCAACGTTAATAATTGCAAGGTTGTGTTTAAAAATTG
This sequence comes from Trileptium ribeirensis, assembly GCA_030248225.1. Classification (NCBI taxonomy): domain Eukaryota; kingdom Metazoa; phylum Nematoda; class Enoplea; order Enoplida; family Thoracostomopsidae; genus Trileptium; species Trileptium ribeirensis. Next base: position 465 of record JASANE010018753.1, read on the forward strand.
TCACGCTTGTTGCTATTACCCGAACTAGATGCGCAGACTCGGTTTTCACTTACGACTGGCATTCATCCATCACCTCCATAAAATTCAAAACCAAAAGTCAGTTCGCATAAACCATAAGCTCATTAACCTTAGTTTAAAATTCGAAGACGTATTCAGTCTATTAGCTAGGTCATCCTGCGATATCCAATCACTAAACAGGAACAGTTCGTAATGAATAAGAATTCCAAAATTCGCTTAGTAAAATCAATTATTAACAATTAAACCAAATCCGGAAGTAATGCTGAATAGCAAGCGATAAAACTGCGGAGGCGATGTTCAAAAGTCACCTGAGCCGAATATCACTAGACCAAGACTGAATTAAACTAACAAAAGACCAGCTAATACATGTTAGCTATTAAATAAAATTAGTCCTAATTATGCAATTTAGCACGAAAACAAATCAAAACGCGAAAACAAAACAAAAAGATAACCCACGGACTTAGAAGGGAGGGAGGGATATTATAAATGAAATTGTGATAAACCCGGGCTTTTTGGGGATTTGGGACGGGTTTGGACCGGAAACCCCCCTGGTAGCCCGGTCAACCCGTAACAGTCGGTTTACATAAATCTTAAGGGTTTACCAGGCTACCAAGGGGATTTCCGGTCCAAACCTGCCCCAAAACCCCAAAATTTCTTTATTATACCCCGCCTTCCCATTTCCATACGGGGTTTTGATTTTTCTTTTGTTTCCGCTTTCGTTGTTCGTTCTAACTTGCATGATTTAGCATTAGTTTATGTTATTAGCTAACCAATGTTAACCTCAGTTTTTGTTCCATCTTCAGTCTTAGCTCAGCTTCCATACAGTTAGGTGCCATTTCAACGTCAGGTTTACCGAAATCAACGAGTTGTGCTTATGCTTAACAACTGGTGCAGCCCTAATATTGTTTTCAGTTTACGACATAGGATGCAATTATTGGTCTTATGAATCTAACTACGATTTTTGTTTAATTATTTCTGTTTACAGTATGCTTACCTAGCTAATACGTAAGCATAATCTATTTGAATCTTAGAATGTACTTAACGAATTTACGGTTTACTTATTGCTTTCGCATCTTGTCAGCAAGATATAAGAGGAAATTCCTTTTTGGCTGTAAACCAGTTATTAACCTTTGTTTGCACGTATAACTTTGTTTGTAAATATATCGTTTGTTGTACATATATTTTTTGTTAACTAGTACACTGGCAGTTGGTAAGTTTCGAGCTCGCTATGACGGCCTTAACGGCCGATGCAAACCTCGTCACGCTGACTTTACCAGTTACTAGTATGCGTTTGGTTAATAAACGATTTTGTTGTTTGTTGTTATCATAAAAACAGTGGAAGACCTTGTCATATCCCAAACAAACCAAACTAAACATTTGCCTTGCGAAATAACAGGAATATTTAAAAACTAATGTGCTTCTGTTCTGTGCTAAACATGTCATTCAAAGTACCATACACTAGTAATTAGCAAAGCGAGGGAAAACTGAGCGTGTGTGGTGACTTTGCGCTTATTGACTATTGGGTCTTTCACAGTTCACCTGCCTAAGCCCGTTTAAAGTCCCACCATAGCAATTATTCACCTTCACAGCAATACGCAACTGAACGAAGTACGTTACGTATTGCTTGTTGCATTTTTAGTTGAACTTACTAGTTCGGAAGATATATAGTAAATTTTTTAACATTGACACTTTTTATCATTCACTAAAATTATATGTTCGAAAGACTCGTTTGTTTATTGGAACGAACTCTTATGTATTCAGTAGATGGCCTTAATGCAATATGTTCAATAAGTATATGTGAAAGAAATATTGTTTACTGAATGTTGATGAAGTGACAGTTCAAATGGGCACACATTTGAAAATTTTTAAACAATAATTTGAGCATATCAGCAAAACTCTAAAGCTTTATTTTATTAGGTTTCTCTATGGATTACCTAGTTTAAGCAGACGTCATGTACTTAGATTACAGGAAACGTTTGCAAAAATCGAGTTTAGTACATTTAGTTGTTGAACTTTTGGTTTTCTTGCATTACGTTGTGAAGAACAGATTTTGCAAATCATTCCAAATTTAAATAGATCAAGGTTGTCAGAAGTAGCAGTTAATCTAAACGATATTATAACGATAATCATTGTTTTTCGTAAACTTCTTCGCGGTAAAACTCACCGAAATCTTTAATTTTCAACAAAACGGGTTTAAACTATCTTGTATAGATATGCGTGGGTGCTTTGTTCTATATTAAGTCCGTCCGAAGAATGGCAGCCTATTTCCAGCTGTGAGCATTGTTTTATCTGTACTACATTATTACAGCACGATTTCGGTGTAAAAAATTATCTTTAGGATTGTCCCTTTGATGCACCTTCATTTCGGGAAGTACAGTGTGCCAAATTCAACGGCCGTACAATGCGAATTCATAGTATCAAACCTCATGTGGAATGGGTGCCGAAATATACGAGGAGTACGTGCATTTGTTGTTTCAATAGCCAAATTACTGGTCGTTTTGTTGTTATTATAGACCACGGAAGGGCAGCAGACAAATTGGTTGTACACTTAAACTTTGTCAACTGAGTTATATAAATTAGCTGCGTTTGTTATACCTTGGTATCACAAGAACAAAAGATAAAACCTATATTATCATTCTTGTAAAAACAATTGTTATTGCATTTAACCCGTGGAAAAAGCTCTGAAGAAGCACTCAGGAAGCTTCGACGATGGGCAAGTAATATTAAAAGTTTTATTACAGCTAACTACAGAAAACGCATTTTTACACTTTTCAGCATATTTTATAGTTTTTATACTTACATATATATTTTATTGGAAGCTTCATATTTTTGTAATGTGCCAAGTTCAGCAAACTAGATCAATAACAAAGGACAAATCCAAACTAACGGACGACATACTAAAATTATATGTTCGTGCAACAATCATATCCATCTGTTGCATCCAAAGTTACTGAGCATATTCTTTTAAAATAGCATTAATTATGATAAAAATCTCACTTGAATTAAAAAATAGGCCTCACGGTTTAATATTTGTCGGTTTCAAAACTTGCAGAATTTGTCTAAACAAGTAATAAAATGTGTGCGTGGTAACCAGTGAAAGTGTTCGAGTCAACAAATACTGGTTAGTGAATTGAGTATTAAAAAATGGTTATTGAAATCTTTGAGCTTTACAGCAATTTGTTAACGTGGGCATTATAGCATAGCAGAGTACCTCTTGAAAATGGCCATTCACGCCATTCTGTTTATAAAACAACGGCTTAGCGAATTGTAGTTCTACATTGAGTGAATGTATCCAGTTTTTGTTATAGGACAGAATACTCTGTTGTTTCGCTGTAATATACAGTATACAGTACTAAAGCACATTCAACACCTATAACTCGATAACCGAACGATGGAATTTCCTAATATATTTAGCATTGAATGATATAAAGAATGGCACGCACAAGTAAAATTATTTGCCTGTATCTCCTTTTTGTTTGCAAGCAAGGGTTGCATAAATCTTTTATTTCGGACCAAAATCAATGCGGAGTAATACGTTATCATCTAAAATGAGTAAACATAATGAGACAAAATCTTTACAATGTACATGGCACCAATCAATTTACCTGTAGTGATAACATAAACTTAACAACCCTTCATAAAACAACAATGCTGTCAAAATCGCATTAAAACAACATCTTGTTGCTTGAGCTGCTGTAATTTGGAACTTGAGACAGATTGGTACAATTTGGTTCAAACATTTGCACCATTAGAAAGATTACAAAACAAATATCACAACAAAAATCGCTCCACCAGCGATAAATCCTGCGCTTTTGGTGAAATTTAGTATAATTTTGCTGTTATCATCTATTACATGGAAATTGTTGCTTGGTAAGATAAATATTTACGGTACAGGTCTCATATGTTGAAATACGCATGCAATGGTTGACTTAGTAAATTTTCCATCCTTTATAGCTGGATTGATGGGCAGATAGATCCCCACGCTTTAAATCCAAAATGCCATATATTTTATATTTTAACATTTCAATCTACGTTCTATATCCCGCAAGTTTTAATACAACGGCCACAGCATGCTTGTATAGCAAGCCGCTGAATTTTCCAGTCTTACTTTGTGTAGACGAGTATCGCAAACATTTTTAAATTAAGTGAATTAAACGGCATTGCTAACCCAACAGTGTCAGCGCAGCATCTAGTATTGTTTGTCAAGTTTATAAAGAATTGTTTGTTATCGTAAAATTATGTGGCGTTTACGTTATAAAGGACCCTTCATTAAGGGTCTGCGGGTAGTACCCGTACCCGCGGGTATACCCGTGCCCGTGCGTACCCGCGGGTACAGGCGGGTACGGGTAAACACATTACGGGTACGGGCGGGTACGGGTAGGCATCGTGATTTTACGGGTAACCGCGGGTACCCGTGAAATTTTACAAATATACAATTATCTATAAAACAACTTTCTGAAATGTCCAAATTCGACTAATAATAACAATAACTCACCAGATAACTCACCAGATATGCTCTTCCTCGGGATGCATATCTGTAATGGTGAGATTTTAGAAACCCAATATTGAGAAAGAGCAATGCCGATCTTTCGGCAAACGTATTGATTGTGTGATTGAGCGCTTGAATGAATGTTTCATTGACTGATTTGAGTCAAGCAAATTGAAGCGGTACGCATGTCATACCTGAAATGCAGTATTCGCGACAGCAGCAGCAGCAAGAGTCACCATCATATTGGTGGTAGCCATCCTGAAGAGTGTAGTTGTCGTTTGAAACAGCTAATTGAAGTCGCTGTGACCACTTCGCACGGAAGACTGTTCCATAGTGACACTGTCCGGTATGCAAAACTATAACGTGCGCAGTCAAGACGTGGTGTTATCTTGGCACGTAGTTTAATGGGGTGTCTTTGACGGGTGCGTTCGGATGTTATTATTTCGAAAAAGTGTGATAGTGGTAGATCGACAAGACCATGTGCCATTTTATAGATGGAAACCATGTCGACTAGTAATCGTCGAGTTTCAAGCTGGTGTAACCGCAATGCGAGTAGCCTTTCTTCACAGCTTAGTGTCTAATATCTGGAATCATTTTCGTTGCACGACGTTGCACATCTTCAATTAGCTTGATGTCTCTTTGATAGTGAGGATACCAGGCGCAGCTGGCATATTCAAGACGAGAACCAACTAAAGCGAAATACACAGGTAAAAATGTCGCCGTTGAGGTAATGCAATGATCGTTTGATGACCCAGAGTATTCTTTGAGCGGCCCGAACAATTTCAGCGCAGTGATCTGATGATTTTAGGTTGTCGTTAATACGGATGCCGAGCTCTTTCTCGATCGAAGCATTTGGTATAGGCATGCCATTAAGAGTATATGCATGGAATGGATTGTTCGTACCGAAGTGAAGAGAAACGCACTTGGACACATTAAATTCCATCACGCCATCCGTTGCCCAACTTACGATAGTGTCAATATGCAAGCTCATTGTGTCAAGATGTGTAAATGTTGAGTGCAGCCGCCGCAAGATTTTCGTGTCGTCGGCAAACATGAAAAGTTTGCTGCTGCTGTAAGAATCAACGTCATTGACGTAGAAGAGGAACAGTAGTGGACCTAATACTGAACCCTGAGGCACACCGCTGCGAACAGGGTGCCATGGAGAATATGATCTTCGTATAACGACACGTTGACACCGCGACCGCAAAAAAAGCAGCAATCCAGTCAAGTAGTTTCCAGTAATGCCAAAGCACTCACGCTTAGCAATAAGATGGGCGTGAGATACACGGTCAAACGCTTTCTTTAGGTCAAGATAAATGACATCGATAAGGTCGCCTTGATTGATGATTGTAGTGATCCAGTCAATATAGTCGAGCAGTTGAAGTTCGCAAGAACGACCCCGTCGGAAGCCATTTGATACTCCTTTAAGATGTTCGTAATCGCGAAAGACATAACGGCCTCGAAAATTATCATTTCCATTAATTTGCAAATTGACGAGTTGACACTGATTGGTCGATAATTTTCTACTAGGGAGCGACAGCCCTTTTTGAAAATCGCTGTGATGTGCCCCTGCCGCCAATTATCTGGAAGTACAGATTCCTGCATGGATGCCGTGAAAAGTGAAGGGAGATTCTGTTTGAGTGTCGAAGCACATTTGGTGGGTAAAATATTTGGTATTTTGTCTGGACCAGGAGATGCATTAAGTTTGAGGCGCTTAAGAGCAGAACCAATGTTAGCGACATTGAACACGACATGCGATATTGTCCGATCAGTTTGCTTTGCGTATGTAGGAATCGCGACAGATGGGTCTATATCAACAAAGACGGAAGAAAAATAGGTATTGAGCTCACATGCCATATCATATTCGCTAGACGCGTATGTGCCGTCAACTCGCTTTAGCGGTCCAATCATCGTTCTGGTAGTGTCCGAGATTTAGCGTAGTTCCAGAAAGATTTTGTATCATGCTTGATATTTGTAGCTAGTTTATGTTCGAATTTTCTCTTGGCTCGAATATTATTAGAGTGAACATTATCAGATGCGGCGTTGTAACGCATTAGATGCTCGTAAAGAGCAGTACGTTGGTAAGCACGTAATGATGTTCGTTGTGTTCGGAGTGCTCCTGTGAGGGGTGCATCTTTCCATATGGGTTTAGAGTTGGAATTGCGTATCTCTCGGAATGGAACGTACAGACTGATAGATGTAGACACCACAGTAAGGAAGGATAATAAAAATAATAATAATAAAAATAATAAAAATAATAATAATAATAATAATAATGATAATAATAAAATAATAATAATAGTAAAAATAAAAATAATAATAACAATAAAAATAATAAAAATAATAATAATAATAACAGTAATACTTTTATAGCTAATAGATTTGCTTTTTTGTCCAATTATAGATAGATGTAAGGCGAAACGGAAGCGTTTTTCTGTTAAACGGTAAACTTTTTCGAAAGCATATTTTAAGAACGAACCAAACATATAACGGTTCGCGTTCACAGTGTAATTATCGTGTGTTTTAGACTATATAATAATTCATCACATTTTGTAGTTGGCTTCATACAATTATAACGGGTACCCGCGGGTACCCGCGGGCGGGTAAATTCAAAGTTTCACGGGTACGGGCGGGTACGGGTACGGGGTGCCTGCTCACGGGCGGGTGCGGGTACGTAAAACGGCTCTACCCGCAGGGCTTTACCCTTCATTTGAAAGTTTTGTCCCCCAATGGTCTAGACCACACCATCCAGTGGAATACGGTATATGCCTACACTATGTAGTGCAATACATGGTGTGTGAGACGCCATCAGCGTAACAATTGTGTCTTAATCTATTTATTATTTTTTGCTGACCGTGTTAAGGTCACCATACACAAACCCATTACATATTGCGTGGTGTAGCTAATACCATATAAATTTTATGGTGTAGTCTACGCCATACTATTGTCGACATTACACTATCTATGTATACTGTCTGAAAATACCATCAAAAACACCATATTGTCCAAGACCCCATATAATTGATGGTGGAAGAGACAATAGCAGAACAAACAAACCTCCACTGTTATTTGTATTCGAACGAAAATTTATCATACAGTAACTGTCAGAAAACAATGACAAGTTCATATGATATTTTATATAAGCTTTGTGTACGTACTATATGTCAGACATACTATATATCACACAAGTATTTGAGTAATATCTGAAACATGCATTATAACGATATACCAAATAACATCCCGTATGTAATCTCGTACTCCTACAACTAGTCGCTTTTACAAGTAGGCCAAGGACGCTAATGCCTATGTCAGTGTGTTTAAGTTCTTTTGATGTATTTATGTTGTCTTTAATGACATTATCTATTATAAATGTTGTTCAGTTTTGCCAAATCAACGCTGCAGCCTATGGTGTGAAATCGACGGTAGTCCGAATATATATTTCAAGCTTAAAGAAAAAGTTATTGACGGCACGCCGTGTGATCAATACTCAGATGATATGTGTATCAACGGAGAATGTGTTGTAAGCATTCTTAGTGAAATCATTCGTAGTTAAAAATCTACTTCTTATTCAAAAAGTGCAATGTATTGCTATATTTGTATATAGACTGTGGTAACTCGAGTCTAATAACAGTTGTGGTAAAATTCGCCTTGCGTTTTAGTGATTTGTACACAAAGCTGACCTCTTGTGTGCTGCGAATTGGTCGAGTATGGACGGGTATACAGTGAAGATTTATGTATAAGTTATTAAAAGTTTACGCTGAATAACTTACAACTGAGCAATAACGTGCATTCTTAATACCATATTAACAGAATTGTACTGCAAATGGTTGAATTTTGGATGATTTATGTCACAAATAAGAAAAAAATGAAGTGGGCGATTGTATCTATAGTCGGAGGTAACCGTACGGCTCCTCTTTTGCTAGCACTCGCCACAATGGTGTGGGTGACTGCTCTGTCTCAAGACCATGTGGCACGAAGTCACTGGGCCAATGACTATACGCAAATATATCATCTATAAATGCTGAGTACCGAGCTAGGAAGATATTTGCCATTTTTAAATACTTGGTATGACAAGGCAGAGGTAGTACTTGAACCAGTTACCTTCCGCTCTCTGAGTGATGCTATACAACTAGGCTACGGAGGAGGTGTCAGAAATAATGTCAGGTTAATGTACTAAAATGATTCATCGATAGCAATTGTTCTTGTTTGTTATACATTTTGGGCGCATATTCCTTAGCATAATTCGTTAGATTAATTTCTCTAGGCTAAATCGTAGATAAACTCTATTAGGAATAGTGCAACTATTTTTTGACACAAAAGTTTTCTCCAAGCACAGTTTTATTTTACAAATCGTAACCTGGCACACGTTTCAACTGATCTTTTGCCTTGTGTGCGAATTACGATGTATTAAATGCATTGCGACCGCATATCAAACCCAGTGGGAAATAGCAAAAATGATTACAATTATAAGTTGTTAATTGTTTACTTACTGTCGAGTTCTACAAAAATACTAGAATGTTTTATCATCAGTTTTTTAGTTGAACAATTGATTGTTTTGTTGCCAACTGCCACGTAACTGTGTTAAAACTGCTTTAACGAAGTCATCTCGAGGGATTCATTTCTCTTGTAAAGACGCATAAGCACAGCAGAAAATTTAGATATAGTAAGAAATCGGAATCTTTTGTAAATAAATCAAAATTACATAAATATATTTATGAGAACCAAGTATTGCTTTACATTTGAAATACTGAATATATGTATAATAGCGACTGCATGCGTAATATGTCAAACATCATGATATTTTATAACAAATTTCGGAAACCATCTGTAGTTTACACTCTGTATTGGAATTCTCATTAAATAAATTCATTCAAATCTGTTTGATCGATGCCGATCAGGATTTATCTATGAGTAACAACAGTATATATAGTTATTACAAATTAGATAAAGTTTGTTTTCAGCAACATGCCAGTTTAAATGTCACAGTTTTCAGCAATTAGCATGATTTTCTTAAATACTGAACAAAGCTTTATTGATGAAAATGGTTTATAGATTTCGTGATAATAGTACATTTTGGTGAATATTTGTGAAGCGGCGAGGGAAATTTTTTATTCAACATTTCCAAACATCCCGAATAGTTAAATAGTGCACAGAACATATATAATTATACGAATTTGTAATCACTAATTCTGTGATAGTGAGAATTATCATTTATAGGGTGCTGGATGTGATCATCGGCCACGTTCGCTAGTGAAACGTGACAAGTGTGGGGTTTGTGGCAGTGATGGTTCGTCGTGTCGGGAAATACAAGGTCAAATAAATGAGCGTCAAACGTATGGTAAGCATTAAGTCATATAGATTTATCAAAACAATACCATTGATTTAAACTAAAAAGCATATATAATCGCTTTGTGATTAACAAGTAAAATGGACGTCATATATATTTGCTAATAATAAAAAGTTTAACCAGAACTAAATTTTGGTTGTACAACCATACTAGTAGTAAATCTGTCGGAAACCATTACTATTTGGTCAGATTAAGCTAAACACAAAATCGTCTATATTAAATAAAGTTCTATTTCTAATAATGTTCTAGTAGTAAATCTGTCGGAAACCATTACTATTTGGTCAGATTAAGCTAAACACAAAATCGTCTGTATTAAATAAAGTTCTATTTCTAATAATGTTCTAGTAGTAAATCTGTCGGAAACCATTACTATTTGGTCAGATTAAGCTAAACACAAAATCGTCTATATTAAATAAAGTTCTATTTCTAATAATGTTCTAGTAGTAAATCCGTCGGAAACCATTACTATTTGGTCAGATTAAGCTAAACACAAAATCGTCTATATTAAATAAAGTTCTATTTCTAATAATGTTCTAGCAGTAAATCGGTCGGAAACCATTACTATTTGGTCAGATTAAGCTAAACACAAAATCGTCTATACTAAATAAAGTTCAATTTCTAATAATGTTCTAGTAGTAAATCTGTCGGAAACCATTACTATTTGGTCAGATTAAGCTAAACACAAAATCGTCTATATTAAATAAAGTTCTATTTCTAATAATGTTCTAGTAGTAAATCTGTCGGAAACCATTACTATTTGGTCAGATTAAGCTAAACACAAAATCGTCTATATTAAATAAAGTTCTATTTCTAATAATGTTCGAGTAGTAAATCTGTCGGAAACCATTACTATTTGGTCAGATTAAGCTAAACACAAAATCGTCTATAGTAAATAAAGTTCTATTTCTAATAATGTTCTAGTAGTAAATCAGTCGGAAACCATTACTATTTGGTCAGATTAAGCTAAACACAAAATCGTCTATATTAAATAAAGTTCTATTTCTAATAATGTTCTAGTAGTAAATCGGTCGGAAACCATTACTATTTGGTCAGATTAAGCTAAACACAAAATCGTCTATATTAAATAAAGTTCTATTTCTAATAATGTTCTAGTAGTAAATCTGTCGGAAACCATTACTATTTGGTCAGATTAAGCTAAACACAAAATCGTCTATATTAAATAAAGTTCTATTTCTAATAATGTTCTAGTAGTAAATCTGTCGGAAACCATTACTATTTGGTCAGATTAAGCTAAACACAAATCGTCTATATTAAATAAAGTTCTATTTCTAATAATATTCTAGTAGTAAATCTGTCGGAAACCATTACTATTTGGTCAGATTAAGCGAAACACAAAATCGTCTATATTAAATAAAGTTCTATTTCTAATAATATTCTAGTAGTAAATCTGTCGGAAACCATTACTATTTGGTCAGATTAAGCTAAACACAAAATCGTCTATATTAAATAAAGTTCTATTTCTAATAATGTTCTAGTAGTAATTTCTAATAATGTTCTAGTAGTAAATCTGTCGGAAACCATTACTATTTGGTCAGATTAAGCTAAACACAAAATCGTCTATATTAAATAAAGTTCTATTTCTAATAATGTTCTAGTAGTAAATCTGTCGGAAACCATACTATTTGGTCAGATTAAGCTAAACACAAAATCGTCTATATTAAATAAAGTTCTATTTCAACGATTAATCAATTTGCTGGGACAAGTTAATTAAAAAAACCGCTGGGTCTTTACTGTACTAAATTCGACAAAAATGTGCATTTCTGGAACAAATTCAAAGAGCAGAAACGTAACTCGATATATTATTTTGCCCGTAAACATACAGACCCTTAGTTGTGTGTTTCGCTCTCCTTGATTATGTCCAAGTTAAAGGTGACAAAGTTGAGGTTCCAAAAGTGTTTCTGTTTGTTTTCCACATTATATCTTGCCGTGATGATTATATATCGGTGAAATTATTATTTAGCAAGACATTTAGTTTTCAGATTCGGGTCTCGGTTTCATCATTCATGTTTAATTTTTTTGAAATATTCTTAAAGTTCAACTTTTGTGGGCGTTGGGAATTCGCAGACCAAAGGATCTATATAAGTGTAGTCTGATGTAAAAGTGGCTGCATAGAGTATAATTTATGCACATAGAAATATTGTAAAAAAAATCTTTCATATGCGATAAAGTAGGCTTAAATGTTTCTACCTTTTAGTGTATATGCTTGTTGACAAGAATAACACCTTTTGCAAAACTAATCTTAGACTCTCTAGTTTGCGGTAAACTAAAAATGCATTCATTATCTCTTTTGGAGAAAATTTATTATCTGTGAAACATATTTATGTTATGTGGACGCAGCATTTGTATATCTTTTTACTTGCTAAATTTTTTCTTTATTATATCCTGTACCTGTACAGTATGAGATTATGACATTTTAAGACGTCCGTGGACAACGTAAATATACTTTGCTACTGCAACAGTAGCTCTAATTTTTCCTACTTTCTTTGATAACGTGTATTATGAATAGAGTTATGTATGAACATGTAACCGACGAAAACTTCTACATTGAGTTTCTGTAGAACCGGTGCATACGAAGTTGATATCAAACCGTTTATGTTGACTGAATTAATGTTTTACTAAATAAAATGACACATTTGTCCGAGGGGTATATTAGGAAGTGATGTGCTGAGTTTGTCGTTCGCCTGGCGTTCGAGCATACGTCATTATATGCTCACTTAGATAAGATTATTTAGGGAAACGAGCAACAGCTTCTAAATAAAGTAGTTGCTTGTATTCGAGGTTCGGAGCCAAACAATCAAGGTTCAGTCTGCCGCTGCAGCAAACGTTTATTTATGGTGGTACGAAATACGTATTCACGATAGAAAGGTTTCTGTTTTTAAAGCCCTGAACAGAAGTTCTAGTATAAAGTTCTCTAGTGTAAACGTGGGTCCGTGAGTGGAATTAACTCTATGCTGATCGTGTAGCTATAGCCTTACAATTCAGCTGCAAATTGCATGTGATGATCAAAAATGAATGTATAATTTCCAGAATGAATTACTCAATGTCTTTATACTTACGCAGTAAAACAACCGAATATTGTCTGTGTCCGTATTGAACAAAGCGTTATGTTTGTGCCTGAATTATTTGTTACCTTTGTAAAAATCAGCGTTCGTAATATATTTTAGTAGTTATATTACACTGTTTACAGGTTACAATAAAGTGTTAACTATCCCAGCAGGCGCAGCTTACATAGAAGTTATGCAGCATGGATGGCGTAACAAAGCACAAGACGACAATTATTTAGGTTTGATTAATATATCAACATTAAATTGATCTAATGTTAATAAAACTGTGATTAATAATTTTGCCTGCCATAACGTTACGGCAGAATTGGGCGTTATAACAATCACGTACTATGGCTATATCTTGTTTGTTTTCACCACCGTATTACTCTTTTTGCTTTCTATTGCGTTGTCGCACGCAAATTGTGTCATGATTAAGATGTAAAAACTGTAACTATCTTTGGAATACTTGTGTTTATTATTATATGTACAGAGTTTAGTGCCATTGTATCTATAACAATACAGAAATATTATATATTTCTAAAATTACAAATACCGTATATTGTATGTAACCATTCAGTAACCGTTGCGTTTTTGTTATTTGGTGTTGGAAAGGCAATATTTTGATGACGGCAGATATAGAAAGAACAAATTGTTGAATTTACAATTATTCGTAAAACACAACATTGTTATCTAAGACAATGGATTTGCGTCAATTTCTAAGTGTTGGCTCACATTCAATGCACCATTTTGTACCGAGCTAACAAGCACAAGTTTAGATTTTTTAACGAATTGTTTGACCTTGTTTGGGAGACTTTAATTGCTCAATTCAATTGTGTACCTAAGCAATTTTTTCAACCTTACGTTTGGTCTACATCGCTCCGACTATGCAATATTATCAAGCGTGATATATATATTAGTTAGTAATCATTTTTCTAACTTTCAACAACAGTGGACGACAGTCTGCTTTGTCAGATAGCATGACACTTTCCCTATAATACTGCCAGCGGTACATCAGTCGTTTTCGGCCTCACAGCCTAGATTTGTAAACCACTTGTTGGACAATAAATATCACCACCCCATGTTCTTGAACCATACCCCCAACATGCTGTTGGACCACCGAATTGTATACCCCTAGCCGCATGTTCTTAGACCATCAAATTTAGACTTTCCCATGTTCCTTGGGGGCTGAATATTTTCCAAAACGTTTTACCAAATTTTTTCTAAAATGTCGATTCCCCAGAAATTTAGTAGTCAAGGACCTGGTGCTATAAATTTAGCTGTCAAGAACCGCCAGGCGTCTCAATTTAGTAATTAAGAATAGTATGAGTTTGTATGAGTTTAGTGGTATAACAACCAGGGATCTAAACTAGCTGGTCGTCCAAGAAAATGAATAGGGTGTAAATTTTATGGTACAACAAATGTCGTCATAAACAAAGGTTGAGTGGGAAAGTTCAGAACATACTGCGACGCACTGCAAGCAATAATAGCAGCGCAGTTACTATAGCTAAATTAAAGCAATTGTAACAGCAGTTAAATTCGTGGACACAAAACAGTTTATGACATTTCGCAGGTTGCAATTGTTTTATTCCAAGATATTACTAGAATTGTGCGAACTTATAGCTTATACTAGAAAAAACTTTGGCGCAGATGTTATTCCAAACACGTTAGTTCAGATAGTGTACAATGCGAAGACTGGATTCTGTACTGTAACTAAGTAATACCAAATTCACAATACAATTGCAAATATGCTTACTACAATAGTTTGAGCTTGATCGTAGTGCTTACAAAACCGTGGTATGTAGTCATCAAATCAAAATAGTACAGCTTAATAAAAACGATGCTTTCTCATTTTTTCATCAGCAGTACAAATTTTATTGAGCTAAATACTGGGCAATGAGTAACATTGGATTACTTGCGTTACTGCAAGGAAGCGATTTTACATTAATTCCTTATCACTGAACCGCAAGAGAGTTAAGGAAATATCATTTGTAAGTCGTGAGGAACCGTATCTTTGTAACACGTCATCGTGGTGGGCAATATAATCATATTTAGCCTCCAAAATTCATTTGATCTATCACAAGCAGTGTAACACGCCTACTGAATTGAAGCTATAAATTTAAATAAAATCGCTACAGTATTATTGTATATCTGTATCTGACTTATTCAAGCAGAAAGCTTAATATTTAGGATTCAAGACTGTTTCTTTGTGTCAGTCTAAATTGTTGCTTTGATTGCAGTTGCTAAAATTCGAGACGTTTCCTTTGCACTATTTTCGCTAGGAGATCGGCTTTCAGCGGGCTACTTTTAAACATTTTCAAGGACACTGCAACACAACTAAGCGTAATGCAGACGGCATCTTGCACAGATGGACCAAATGTGAAAACCATGTCACTACCTAATGACTAAAACTATTTAATAAACACCTGCATGTTCAATCTGCAAGTGCCAGCACAACTATTCAAATTTACAAAATCACTTATATTACTATTATATTGCATTCAGGCAGCTATAGAATGTATAAATCCTCTAAAATAAAAATAATAACATTGATGACAAAATAAGTTTCATATGCTTGTAGAGTTTACAGAAATCTTACTGAATTTTTGTCAGAAATATAATCGTACATATACGGCGATGTTAAGCTCGGGTTCGGAAAATTATAATTTATAGTTTTTATAAAGTTTTGTGATTATACCTTAAAAATACCAAATAACGCAGCAACGTATATATAATCAGTTTTTTTTCTTTTAGCGTTACAAAATTCTCGAGAACAATTTATTCTTAACGGAGGATTTCAAATTGATCCTTCGCCACAAGAAATTCCGCTCAAAGGAACAATTATCGAGTATTCAGGCTCAGATACTGTCGTCGAACGTATCAATACATCGAGGCCGATTTATGAAAATATTCATTTACATGTAAGACAATAAAATGTTCATGCTGTTCATGGAGTTTTTTTAAAGTGCTCCCTTGGATCAACATCCATTTATTTGTCTGCCAATTGCACAAGTAATGATCGGATGAATGGATTATCGAAAACATTTTATTTGACACCTTGTGTATTTAATTTATGAATATCCATGTTATGCAGTGTTATGTTATGGCATCATATTATTAAGGCGATAGATCTGAGAAATTGACATCGACTGAACACTTTTTAATTTTGGTCCTATCAAGTCTTCAACAATTTTAGCTATAACTCTTTTAAGACGCGGCGATAGAAAAATGGATTCTGCAATCTTTCTAAATCTTTTCATCGAAAACTATTATTATGCCCCAGATTTTGTCATAACAGCCGTTTCTGTGGTATGAGGTAAATGTTCTAAAAGTACTCAGGAAATGTTAATTTTTCAATCTTACTACTTTTGCTTGTTGTAGATGAACAATGTGTTTTTAAGGAAATGTAATCCTTGAACGGGTTGGTTTCAATGTTTGTAATAATTGGTTTGAGAGATTGCGTGCCGTTAAAAGTAAAATACCATTTGCAAACGTACAACATACGACAAACTCAATAAACACAACGACTTACAATGTGCGTTAGGTCCATTTGAGCATAGCGGGCATCAAAGAATTAATTATACGATAGACTAATTTTTAATTAACCTTTTCATGCCAGATGTTACTTGTGGATCGTGAAATGTTCGACACACTCAAGCCGGCGCCCGGGATGGAACGTTCCGGTGAATGTTGAGTACGCAAATCACTTACCTATCTAGGAGCTATTGCTAGGTTCTTTAAGAAATCGTAACAACGCGAGCGAATAACAACGCCCGTGCAAACGTACAACATCCGACAAACTCAGTAAACACAACGACTAACAATGTCCGTTAGGTTATCTGAGCCTAGCGGGCATGAAAGGATTAATACCAAGCTGTATTTATATAACTCGCTTTGCGCATCGCCTACATATTGACAATATATGGGCAATTTCTATTATTATATTGCGCCGCTTCTGACGGGCTAGTATGCATAACAACAACCATTTCGACGAGGTCTTATGATATGACAAGGCATATTTTGGTTTAAATTTTCCTGTTGTGTTGTTCCTACCTATAGCCTGCGCATGGTTAGACGGTTCGCAGCATGTATTCAATGAATAACGCAGCTTCGTATAGCACGAGTAGACCAATATAGATAGTACTTAGTTACAAGTCTGTATCGTTTAATTTTAATATCGTTCAGAGTTTTTAACATGCAGGCTTTCGTATAAATATATTTGAAATGTTGTAGTATCACGGTATTTTCCAGACTGCAAAGGTCTTGCGAAATGTAAAATATCTCGAAAATGTAACGGTTCTACCGAAGCATCTGGATACATGAATCGCTTTGATATAAAAATATCAATGGTTATAGGTACTATCGATTGGAAATCTAAATCCACCAAATATCCATTACAAATATTCCATTTCGGAAATACCACTTCATCGTTCTGCTAGACCCGCATATCGATGGATTCCTAGTGATTCATGGACACGGTGTGACAAAATTTGTGAAGGTAAACATTTTGTACTATGTTTTCATTCAATTTTATTTCATTGGGTAAAATTAAAAATTTATAGAAATTTTAGTAGTTACTGATACCTTTCTTTGGCAGTATGACATGGACCCGTATATCGCTGGATTCGTGGTCAAAATAAATGAAATGTTGGTAATTATTGGTACGTTTATTAGACAGTATTAAATTTTGGAAATTCTGAGGTGTTGCATTACCTGCTAACATTTGAAACCGTTTGTATTGTCAAAATGTTGCAAAGCATCCTATTATTTTTACATATATTATTTTTTTAATATGATTCCCAATGAACGCTGATGCATCACTGTACTCATCAACATGGTGTCAACGCAATATTTTTACATAGCTGGAATTTGAATAGATTTATAAAACAATCATAGTCACAAGTTTGTATATGACCACCTTAGTAAAATATCGCACGATCTATAAACCCAGTAATTAATTTATATAACTACCGCTTCCAATAAAAGTTAAAAAACATTAACAGTTTACCTGATTTTTCGATTAGACATTCCTGATCATAGTAGTTATCTTAATAATGGTGCCGGCCTCGTTATATGAAAATTGTTTATTGAGTGGTTACGGTGCCAAAGGTCCGACGTCGAACTGCTGTGACACATTTTGAAGTTTATATCTGTTTCATGCACATTATGGTGGGTTTTATTTTATATATGTTTGTATAACTGCGGCATACCATATATACTCACAGGGGAAGAGGTGGATTATCTCACTGAGGCTCGGACGCTCCCTTGAAGACTCGCCAATCTCCCTCCCCCAGGAGGTAGCGTGATACCCCTGAGGTTCCGCAGACACCTCTCCCCTCACGCCGAAGGAGCGCAGTTTGGCAAAAATATGCAAAAATAAGCAAAAATTGGACAAAATTGCGAAAACTGATGGAAAATTGGCAAATGGTTAGGAAAATTTGGTAAAATAAATGCTTAAAATTCTGAAAATTTTAGTTAAAAGTGTGAAAAATTTACCTCTCCCTCGTTGCACTCGCTATTTCCCTGGGACTTCTGACCTCGCCCATGTAAGGTATTTACACACGTTTTCGTATATACATGTCCAACAGGAATAACATATCAAATAGTATTTGTTGCAAGGTGATGAATTATTGAATTTCAGGTGTCAAAAAACTAAATTTTATATATGATTATTTCAGGCACCCAGCAACGCGAATTTAAATGTGCAGATTCTGCAACTGACGAGCATGTTGACAGTCGTCGATGCCAGCAACATTCAAAACCAGCGTCAGAAAGCCGTAGTTGTAACGCTTATTGTCGGTTGAAGTACGGGCAGCTATAACATTTGAGTGTTTTGTACTATTTTGCATATAATGCAACATTTACGATTGCGCAGGGCCAAATTATGTCAAGCTTCCAACTCAACTAGTTCGGGTGAACTATCGCTTAGCTGGACTACTATGGTACATTTTTATAGCTTAGCTATTCTTAATGTGACAAACAGGAAGCTTGGGCTCTGCGTCACAAACGGAGCGTCCGGCTGAACTGTCAAATGGGAAATTTTATTTAGTATTGTGCTTAGTATAATAGAATTTTATTCTATAGTATTTTCACATTAATTCTAAGTTATATATTTGTTTATATATATACAATTACCGTTTTAAGCTGTATGCCGCTTTTGGGGCATTATTTAGATACGTATAATAAAACGTAATGTTCACGGACAAAACAGTCACTGGCTTAAGTTATAAGGCTTAGGTGAACGCCTCGTGACAGAAACACAGTCCGGCTCAACACTTGATGACAAATGCATAGCCTAACTAGGCTATTCAAAATTTTAATAGTAGAGCTGGACTGTATGCGTGACATAGTAGCTAGCCCATTTGAACGCGTGACATAATTAGAACCATGCGCACGCATCTTATTGTAAATGATGCATAATAACTCATATATGTACACTTTATATATAGAGATGCGCTGCGGAAACGAGTTGCCAAATATTATTGGATGAGAATACAATGTAATGAAAACAAAACACTTTAGATTTGATCCGCGACTTCGGTAATATAGGGAGTGAGGTGGAGGACCTCTCGAGGGCGTTAATATCACCAGGCATGACGGAACGGGACGTCCGCAATAGGCATTAAATACGGTTTAATCCGTAGCTTATCCTTTAGGTTAAAAATAAAATAATTTGACACTGAATAAGTAGTATAATAAATATTTGAAACAAAATAAGACATCTCTACATACGGATCGAAGCCATTAATTTTAGGACTAAACTTAACACCTAAAAGTTTACACTCAACCATCTAACAAGCGAGAAACATTGTTAAAAACCGAGTGTTATGATAAGACTTGAACTGTTGACCGAAACAATAGCAACTTAGCTTGAATTTTGGTGAATAGCGGCAACAGCTTTAATTGAAATTGGTTAAAATTTATAATGTAAAGTTTCAGCTAAACGCTATGTACGCAAATCTAAAGTATTATTCGGACCTTTTTGTTTTATGACCGAGCTGAAGATATACTCACGGCTAAAACTTGATAATTTACATCATACTGTGTGTTTCGTAAGTAACTTTCCCTGTTTGTGGCTTAATTGGTCAACAGCCACAACGCGATTCAAATATAATTTTGATGGCAATTAGACAACTACTCCACTATAGTGCACAAAATATCAATTCTCACCTAAAGGACCAACTGCGAACCATTCTGTTGGATGATTTCCCTCAAGTCGATAATGCACATATCGGCAAACTTTTTTGCGCAGCTCTGGCTTCATAATGGTCAGTTATTCAGCCACGTAGTAATTGATTTCTTCAATTGTCTTTAGTCGTCGGCCGTAGACTTTCTGCTTCGATACGCCACGGGAAACAAATTCGGTGGTGTCAAATCAGGCGTGCGTGCGGTCCATTCAATGGGCCACGTCCTGCGATCCAACAATCATCGAAGTTTTCATCGAGCCACTCTCGGACCCGCTTCGCGTAATGAGTCGGAGCACCATTCTGTTGAAAGAAGAATTTATCACTATTGGAAAACTATTTAAAAGCCGGCAAGAACTGCTGGTTCAGCATTGCCAAATATTTGTCCCCAGTCACAATCTCATCAAAGAAGAATGCTCGATTAGTCCCTCAGAATGCATGCCGACCCAAACCGTGGTTCCAGCAGCGTGCTGTTGCTGCTCAATAGTTTCGTTAGGATTTTCATATCCCCAATAACGACAGTTGTGACGATTAACGTGTCTGTTCAATTTAAAAGTGCTTTGGTCAGACTAAATAACCCGATCTGAGAGCTCGGAGTCCTCATCCAGTTTGCGCAACCAGGATTCTGCAAATTCAATTCTGCGATCAAAATCGTCTTCGTTCAACTGATGCTCCAGCAGTGCGATAAACGACTTTTGTCCTAGACCTTTGACAACACGGCAACTTGTAGTTTTTGATCGTCCAGTTTCACTCGATAGGAGTTTGAGAGATTTATGTGGCGACTGCAACATTTTCTCTTATACCCACGCAATGCTCTCCTCGATAGCAACCGATTTAGGTCGTCCAGCGCGTGGCAGGTATGACACAGGTCCGGTATTGTCAAATTTACGGTTCAGTTATGTAACAGCTGGTCTGAAAGGTGGAGCAGAGTCGTCATAATGGCGTCATGGTCAAACTACGTCTGCAGTATTGTTGGATTTAGAGTATAATCTAATAGCTAGAATTCTGTCATTACGTGGCAAGTGATATTGCGCTGTTATCATATAAATAATTAAGTACGATATTGATGTAATACCTGACAAAACATAATTGGAATTTATCAACTGATCACAAAGTTATGTAGTTTCAATGTGGGAAGCTTACTTATGGAACACCTTTAATTTTTAGCCTGTTTAATAAAGTATTGGCATGTAATTCTTATGCAAAGTGTAATTTAATTTGATATTCTTAAGCCTGAAGCTGTCAAATTTTTATGTAGAGGCAAATGGACGAATGTATTTCCCGAAGTCTCGCATCGCATGTCTGTTAGCCATTTTTAACCGCCATTGGACGACAACGTGCTATTATACTAAAAACTGGACCCTTAATGTTTATAGCTAATCAGGCCTCTAATCAAGTAATTTGTTCGATGGATTAATATCACATGTTAATGAAAACACGCACAGCTTCTATTACAAAAGCGTTTGATGTACAACTGGTCCAAATCCGACAGCTTAACGGCTGTAACAAAAGGTAATTCAGACGGCACGATACCACAGCTAACCGCTTTTGATTATATTCTGTTTTTAATTTTTATCAAAATTTATATAACTGGACGACACTTTCTGGATATAGATGGCAAGTTACTCCGGCGTCCGAATGCTCTGCGCGTTGCGGTGAAGGTCGACAACGACAAAATGTCATTTGTGTAACAGTGTCGCACGCCAACTTCAGCTCAAATCCTGTCGAACCGCATCACTGTGATCCACGAGAACGCCCTCAAGAAACCGGATCTTGTTATCGTGATTGTGCCGGCCGAAGGTGGATGTATTCAGCGTGGAGTGAAGTTAGTATCATATATGAATTTAGTTATATCCTTAAATTACCAAATTAAAATCTTCGTAAAACATCTCAAAAATTAGTAATTTTTGTGCTATTCTGTACGGCTAATATCAAACTGTACTAATGGCTTTGCCACTAGACAGTGACACTCTTCTTTGTTCTGAAACAAGAAACTATGGGAAAGGGTAAAAATATCTTGATTCTGCTAATATCTTCAGCACAGATAGTATGCCGCGCAGCTTAAGTCATAGGTCTCCAAAGTCAGTTGGCTTTTGGAGGATGGAGGGAAAGTGTGCGGCGCTAGGGGGTAGGTCAAGGGTGGTAAGACAAAATATTTGTCCCTGTCTCTTCCTATTTCCTTTATCATTTAACCTATTATCCCTTTAAAAATTTTTGGTGTTAATTGCTAATATTTTTTGACCGCTGCGACGCGCGCGCACCACAGGGGTGAGGGTCTGGAGTCTTACGGGTTTGGTACATATGCCTTACGGGCATGTTAATCTTTGACCTCCCTTCCCTACCATCGGAACTCATGGCTTATTTACTGCACAGTGTTGCATAGTTTAGCTGCAGCTTAAGTGCGTTAGACAAAAGCTTAACGCAAATGTTTGCAAAGTTTAAGATTATTAAAATTAATATTAAAATATATATGGATAAAGTGTTACGCATGTGAATATATAATTCTTATAAAATGTTTATTTCGGAATATTTCAGTGTCCTGTCACATGCGCTGGTGGTTTGCAGCATCGCGATGCAATTTGTACTGATCAAAATAATCAGCGAATTGACAATCACCATTGCGATAATTTGCCGACTGAAGCTACCGAACGGCAGTGCAATATGCTGCCTTGTCCTCAATGGGTTTTCGGAATTTGGTCTGAGGTGTGTATTGCTTGTGTTGTGTTGTACTAATACGAAAGCTACTGTAATATGTATATATTTGCAGAATTGCAAATATATACATTGCTAAAATTGATTATAGTACTAAATTTGGTTCAACTGCAAACTTTGCCCAAAGCCGAATCCACACAAATGCGTACAAAATTAATTCTAGTGGACTTTATTGAATTTTCGGATAATTCATTCTGATTGAAATAGTCCTTTTAACAACAAAACAATTTTAAAATAACAAAATCGAACCGGTGTTGATTACAAACAGCGCCGATAACAGGAGAAATCTTCAATTATATATATTGAGTTCTTGCAACCTCCTGCAAGTTTAAACAAAAATTCATTGCCTAAGAAGATGTCTGAGTATCAGAAGATCAAAAAAGATATTTAACTAACATATTCAGTAAGGATTTATGTAAACACATTTGTACACTGAATTGGATTGATTATGTAATAGATCTTCTGGACCCGCAATAATAAACAGAAAAGTTGTTGCCCAAGAACATGTCTGAGAGTCAGAAGTTCAAAAAATAATTTCACTAACATATTCGGTAAGGAATTATGCAAACACATTTCTACATAGGACTGCATTGCTTGTGCAATTGATCTTCTGAACCCGCAAGTTTAAACAAAAATTTGTGTTTAAAGAACATGTCAGAGTGTCATAAGATGAAACAACAATTTAGATAACCTATTCAGTAAGAAACTGTGCAAACGCATTTCTACATTGCATTGCTTCTGTAGCTGATGTTCTGACCCCACATGTTTAAACAAAAATGTGTTGCCGGAGATCATATCCGAGTATCGGAAAATTAAAAAGCAATTAACTAACCTAGTCAGTAATGATTCATGCAAACACATTTCTACATAGGACTGCATTGCTTGTGTAATTGATCTTCTGACCCCGCGAATTTAAACAAGAACCTGTTGCCAGAGAACACGTGAGAGATGAAAAACAATTTAAATAACCCATTAAGCAGGATTTAAGCAAACACATTTCTACATTGCATTGCTTGTGTAATTGATCTTCAGAACCCGCAGTTTTAAACAAAAGTTATTGCTAGAGAATGTGTCTGAGTATTAAAATATCATAAAAAAATTAGCTAACCTATTAAGTGAGGATTTAAGCGAACACATTTCTAAATATAACTGGATTGCTTGCGCAGTTGATGTTCTGAACACGAAAGTTTATACAAACGGTTGTTGCCGAGAACATGTATGAGCGTCAGAAGGTAAACACAATTTAACTAACTTACTCAGTAAGGATATACGAAATCACATTTCTACACAGAACTGCATTGCCTGTATAATTGGTCTTCAGAACACACAGTTTTAAACAAAAGTTATTGCTAGAGAATATGTCTGAGTATCAAAAAATCATAAAACAATTTAGCTAACCTATTAAGTGAGGATTTAAACGAACACATTTCTAAATATAACTGGATTGCTTGTGCAATTGATCTTCTGAACCCGCAAGTTTAAACAAAAAGTTATTGCCGAGAACTAGTCTGATTGTCAGAAGGTAAATACAATTTAACTAACCTATTCAGTAAGGATTTGTGCAAACACATTTCTACAGAGAGCTGGCTTGCTTGTGCAATTGATCTTTTCAACCCGCAATTTTAAGCAAAAAGTTGCTGCCAGAGAACATGTATGAGTGTCAGAAGGTAAAAACAATTTAACTAACTTATTGAGTAAGGACATACGCAATCACATTTCTACACAGAACTGCATTGCCTGTATAATTGATCTTCAGAATCCGCAGTTTTAAACAAAAGTTATTGCTGGAGAATGTATCAAAAAATTATAAAGCAATTTAGCTAACCTATTAAGTGAGGATTTAAGCGAACACATTTCTACATAAATCTTTATTGCTTGCGCAATTTATCTGCTGAACTGACAAGTTTAAACAAAAATTTATTGCCAAACATTATGTCTGGGTATCAGAAGGTCAAAAAACAATTTAACTAACCATTCAGTAAGGATTGATGCAAACAGATTTGTAAATAGGACTGGATTGTTTGTGTGATTACTTTTAAATTCCTACGTTTCTTTGCCATTTTTACCGCCGCACTCTACCAATTTTACAGTTCCATACAGGGTACCATCACGAGATATTTGATAGCAGAAAATGCAACACGAAACCTCAAAGCAGTCAAGTTGATCGCTGAATTTTGACGCAGTAAATGTCGTAAATGCACCCAAATTTAATGTTTCAAACAAGCGCTATATGTCAAAGATACATTAATTTTTACTTGTGTAAAATAAAAATTCTCAATTTGAGTTTTGAATTGTTCGTTTGTTAACTTTGCTAAAAGTTTGGGGCACAGAAACTGATGACGATAGAGCTTGAGATCGGAAATTGTATGTAGCTTCCCCTGCATTCTAAAATACAGACGAACGTTAGTTGGCGCTATTCCCATGGAACTCTATGTTTCGAAAACCTATAAATGAAACGAAATGAATTCTATTCGGATTAAATAAATATTTAAATAAAATCGTTAGGTAAATAACTTTTTATTAACTTTTTGTTTGTTTCATATTAATTTGACACAAGTTCTATGATACGGCTTAATGCACCGAAACTTCGAAACATAATTATTACAATTATTTGAAAACATTTTAGTGCTCTCACTCTTGCGACGGTGGCGTACAAGTTCGGTCTGCATCGTGCCAGGATCAGCAAGGTCGTGAAGTTAGTGTTCAACTGTGCGACGAATCAGCAAAGAATGATCGCCGACAATGCAACACTCAACTATGTACGCATTGGGAGTATGGGTCGTGGTCAGAGGTAAATATATGATTACGACAGCAGCGTAGTTTGCTATATGAGCTTCGACATATTTATCTATAACTAACTGCATAATAACTATATAATCTACATGCCGAAGCGTTACCACTCTCCTAAACCTCGGACCTTTTTCCCGAGGCTCTGTTCTACCCCCTCAAGGACGTCCCTAACCCCCTGTAGCCCGCATGTGAAGGCCCGGGAAAAAATTTGGCAAAAATTGACAGAAATAGGGTAACATCGGCAAATATATGTCATCGACGGGGGAGTCGCCAACTTTTTGCAGCTTCCCCTGGGTATCACCCAAACCAACGCCTGTACACTCCTCTCTCGAGACGACCTTCCACACTGAAACCTGGCTTCTTTCCTCGAGACCTCGAAACGTCTTTATGTATGACTATTGTAATTAATTACCTGTTTAGTTTGTTGGTTTTTAACGTTCAAATAAATATTTACCACAGCTTTTTATATTAACGTATAATATTTATTAAGACGCTTCTGAAACAAAGATACTACCGAATTTCGTGAATTTTGAAAGGATAAAATTCTTCACACTTAGTTTTCAAACTGCAAAATGTTTAGTGTGAATTTTCAGTTAAAGTTCTGCAGTTTTGATGTTTAGTTTCGGGGTCTGTGTTAAATTGCTAGATGTAAATGCCAGAGTATGTCTTTGCGTCGATAAATATATACACACTGAGACGCAATGTACATAATTTAGTGGTAAACATACTTAATCACTTATCATGACCATTTCAGCTACAACCACAAGGTGTAAGACATTAAGTCAAGCAAATGAAGTGGCCGACTCTACAGTCTGTGGCAACCAGAAAGCTGCTGCTAATTTAACTGTTAGTACACTGTGTGGATGAACGACACCCGTTTCTCAGGACCTTGTGGCAAGAAATCATGGTGCTGATAACTTTACTCCATAGAATCTATAACTGGTGAGCATTACGCTACAAAGCATGAAAATGTACCATTTTTAAAATCTGAAAATGTATCGTTCCCAAAGTCAATTGTACAATTTTTAAAGTCTTAGGTATGACACGACAGAAAATGCTACCTGTAAGATATGAGTCTACAATAAATTAAGGGTTACGTTTGTGAGACTGAAGCCTTATTTCGCGCTGCATTATAGCAGAATCTATGCAAACTAGAAAAATTTAACAATGTGGGTGTACTAATGCCCTCAAAATGTACAACTGCACCTTATCAAGCTTGAAATATATATCTTAACTCCGAATTCTAATTGCAGTGTTCTGTAACATGCGGACGTGGTCGTGCAACGAGAGACGCTTTTTGTGCCGATAGCCGAAATAACAAAATCAGTTCTTCCGGTTGTGATCCAGCAATTCGAATCACTAGCAAACCGTGTGAACAAACGGTTTGTCCCGATTGGAAGCAGGGAAATTGGTCACGGGTATGTTAAAATGTAGTACAGATAGTATGGTTGGTTTAAGGCGCATTCCTCGGAAACAAGTATTATCTCAGTTATTGGGCCGTTGTATTACGAAGTAAACAGAAAAGAACGAAGATTATACTTTTACCAGGATAGAAGAGAATTGTTAAATATAATTTGATATTTTAAAACTTATTCACGTTGTAACATATACCGGTTTCTTATGGAGTAAAACATCAAATTTCAATAATTTTCCTATAAGTAAAATTCTTGTCATAGTCGTTTGCATGATTTTGTATAATATGATTTAATAAGCTTTAAAATATTATAATGTTCTCATAGCTATCAAAACTTTTTTCGCAAATATATACAATGATTTTAATTTTGAAAGCAACCTAATAGTGATTTGTTTTACTGCAGAAAATCGCCAACAACTCTTTATGATTTACAATTTAATAGCAGGGAGGATACATGAGAGGATGATTCGGTATGCAACTAGTACTAGCATCTTGTACTATCAGAAGTGTGTGATATTCACAAGTATCCCCGGCCTAGTTCAACTATTCATAAAACGAATGCTTTGACACCTGTTTTATGCTGTAATGTAATAGTAATGAAATGGCATCGATAATGCTAATTACTGATTCCTTACTTATTGGAACCACGGGCAAGTGACATAGGAAATTAGTTATAGATTGTGTACACATTGGTTCCGAATCTCCGCGTAACTATTCAGATTTACTTTTATTGTTATGTCATACATAGCAGCGTATTATCATAGCTGTTAGGCTGTGACATTGCTTTCACTTTTGGTCAGACTACACGTTCTGTCAAGAGCAGACTGTCATATGGTTATATCTAGTTGTATTGCACGGATTAACTGCGATAATTTGGAAGAAATTTATAAATTCGACCAATAGGGTTCGCGTGCCATGCGAAATTATGTGACAAACTTCTCGGAATTGTCCGATGACATTTAATGAGAAACAATTGGGTATTCAGCTAAAGTGATGCTGTCAAAAGTTATATTTATCAACTTTACAGGGTTTATAAAGTATATTTCATACTTATAGACTCAATATAACATGCTTATTATCTTCTGACATTGCAATTACTGAAATTATATATTTAACAGTTTGTTTTTGCAAGATTATAGAATTGGCATATAATATTGTGACCTTAAACTCTGTCATTATTAAGACATTAAATTTTCTAAGGTCTTGAGGCACTCTGTACACAACAGCTATTTATATTAGAAAAATGCATATATGGTAAAATTTAATGTACAAAACAAATTCATATATTACAGCTAAACATGTTGCTAAACGTGTGGCTGCGTGTAGCGGTGAGACTCTTATCTTAAAAGAAAACTGGTCCTCTTGTTATGGATGCACTTTCAGACATTGTAGTTTATGGTCTCCTTTTATTGTGTTCAGTGTTCCACGACATGCAAAGATGGATGGAAGACTCGAACGGTTCAGTGTGTGGATGGCTATGGTCGAGAAATTGACCCACAGCATTGTACACGGAGCCGCGGACCTCAACCACCGACTCATCAACCGTGTAACCAAGGCTCATGTCCGTTTTGGCGTTCTGACCAGTGGAGCACGGTTAGAATAAGCCTATGATTTTAGGACATGTTATAGAATAACAATTCGTAGGGTTCTTCATATTTGGTTTTCTTAGACCGAATTTTATAACATGGAATAATTACTCTAAATATTTGCATTTGTAGTGTTATATTATTGCACATATATTATGAACCACCTTTATTATTGAGTTTAAACGTTATCGCTTCAAAATTACTCGGAATTTCTGGCGCGATCATTCCATTTTTATTTAGTGTTATCTCATGATTAAAAAACTGTTATATTATTCGTTTGATTTCATTATATTTTTAAGCTTTTACTTCTTAAGCGATATTGGCAATTATAATCAGTATGTTGGGTGTTAGTATAGTGTAATACTTTGTGATTGGACAACGGTGACACCTCGGAAAACATTAAGCTTCCCTGAGTCTTAACTGCTCTACCAGATGATAATTATATTATCTGAAGCAAAATAGTCCATCACTTGGTACTCAGCAGTTTGGGCGTGAATAATGCTTTAAAATTTTTGAACATACTTTGACAAATAACATATTATCGCCATGGATGGACACATTATTTCATCAATGACCGCCCGTGCTTGCAAATTCAGTTTCCAATTAAAACGTTTTTCTCGAACATAAGTTATGGCCAGCTATTACCTAAATTATAAATAAAATTGATAATATATATAATGCCACAAAGTCAGTGATCTTAAACCTATTTTGATAGTTGAAAGTGATATACACCTACATACACAGGATTCTATTTGTTTAAGGCGGTTCTGTTCATAGTTTCACTGTATTCATCAGTTATTAATAATATGTCGTTTCGATGGTTGTATTGACTTATTGCACTTCTAAGCCTTAATGCGTTCCAAAATATGTATAACCCCTAAGCTTAGTTATGTTAACATACAGCACGTAAAACATTTGATGCAAAATATTGGAGAAGCGACATCATCTCAGTTTTGACATCTTAGCTAGAGTATAAGTAAATTTTCAATTTTACTACAAAATCAATAGTGAAAGCTCTGTTGCTACCGTGACAGGAACCGAAACTTTGTCGGGTCGACTAGGGCCTTATCACAGATCTGAACCCAACTTTGAAACGCGTGTGTATCGATGCACCCAGTTAATGTTGTCTAATAACATGTTTTCTTTGCCTTAAGGTCTGACCTTACCTTATCCCTAAGTAAGCTATTTTTGGCCCTGCTCTGATCAATAGAGACGATCTTATTGACACGGAGTTTTAGCATTATTATGTATGGCTATTACACGTGGTTTTCATTCTGAAGATTTGGCACTGCGCTTACAACATCATATGTGTCTTGAGAAACTACAGAAGAGTCGGGGAGGGCCGGGTCCACAAATTCCGTTTCTGCCCAGATCAGCTCTAAAGATGGACGGTCTCCATTCCATACCAGAGTTGTGTGTGTCCAAAAAAGTTTTCAAACAGTGCCACCAAGTATGTGGGTGGTGTCCCGGTTCGTCAACCGAAGGCCGACCAAAATAATGGGTAGCATGTATTACGGCGGGACACTAAGTAACACGTCTCATGAAATATATATTCTTACGAACAAAGCGTCGGCCAATTATGAGAAAGGTCCTCTTTTCCCCAAAAGATAATGTAGGAAATATACTATAATTGTCTCCCCTTTGATGTGCTTAGCTTTCTAATACCTGATATGTATGTTCTATGCATATACATAGATCCTATAATTTTGAGTTTTTGTCTTATATTTTTGTGAAGCGCTATCGGTATCACTACAGTGGATGCCCCCGTACATTAAAGGCTTAGCAACCGCCAATAGCTCCGCACCCGCGGACTCGTTGAAATGTTTTAGCCATGCAAAACACGTAAATTTTGATCATGTATGGTTGGCTTCGGTTTTTCGTCATTATACATTTTAAAATGATTGTACTGCAATAAATCCTTCATAATAGGCTATTCTTTGCCACCGAGGGAAGATGAGATTCAGTTTTGTAGCCCATCATTTCACCACAGGCCAAGGACCTAAAACAGACGATGCCTACATTCCGGACAGCTGAGGATATTGGTAAATCAATCAGAAGCCCATGGCTTTCACGGCAGCGATTGGTTAAGAAGCCTCGTGCGTTTTCACATGGGTACCTACGATATAGGACTGTTAGAAAATATCAAGTCAAGGGAGTCATTAGGGTATTTAAACAACCTAGTATTTTACGTGACAGCGCCTGAATGATGATAGAACTATAAAAGTAACCACGAAACTTCCTTAAAGGAAACCGCTTAGACATTAAAGATAATATCAAATAGTCTGTATACCATCCACTAAAGGAAACACTATGCCTTACACAGCTCTCAAACGGAGCAACATAGTCATTCCTACGACGAACGACACGGGTAAGCATGTAGAAATGCATCCGATACTGCCCAAGGGCTAACAGCTACCTGCATCGATTGAGCCTGTATCCGCTCACAGCTGTTCTCCATACAAGTTGCTAATTTTACTTAATAGATCCAATGACAACGTTACAAATGAGGGGTAATGGTTACAGATGTATACATATTTCTATTTATACATTCTATATTTATATATACTCAGTTACTGAAATGTGCTAGAATATGTACTTCCGTCTCAAAAAATTTCAGTTTTGCTTCTTTAGTTATATGTTTGGTGTATCATGAGATTTCTTAAGCTCATCATATTACTTTCCAAGTAATGCATTAAAACTAACTCATAATCATGTCTCACAAAGTGTGTAGCTGGTTTAGTGCCCAGTGACATGTGGTTCAAGCCATCAGAAACGAAACGTTGACTGCATATACAAGGAACGCGTTGTAGATTCGGCTTATTGCGACAATATTGATAGGCCGGCGACGAATAAAATTTGTCGGCGTGGCACGTGCCCAGATTGGGCGTTCGATGACTGGAAAGCAGTATGTTGAATAACAGTTTAATTTGCTTTAATAATAATGATGTTTAAACCCTAGTCTGCAAAATACAAGATCAATCACAGCTGTCAACTCATCAAAATATTAGAATACGTTTTATAGTTGCATTTATACAAACGAATACAAGCAAAGCTGTCTAATATCCGTGTTTGAGGTCCAATAGCTAAGATATTGATGATAAATTATGTAATACAGCTTAATACCACCGTCATATTCTACTTTTATCCGGCTGTGTGGACTGAATTTTGTAAATATTTGAAGGGATCCAGTTAGTTAAATGGCTGCGAATAACTGGTAATAACTCGACACCTATGTCATCTTTAAAACCACAGCATATCCTTCAATGTAACTTTTATTAAGA
The DNA here is from genome assembly GCA_030248225.1 of Trileptium ribeirensis. NCBI lineage: Eukaryota > Metazoa > Nematoda > Enoplea > Enoplida > Thoracostomopsidae > Trileptium > Trileptium ribeirensis. The sequence goes on from JASANE010018753.1 coordinate 32,348, forward strand.
GTACGAATGGTTGTTATTGTTAAGTGTATGTTCGAAATACATAATACATTGTATAGTTTAAATGTCTTCAACCATTAGTCATTTATGTAAACCCCTACATTGACTTAATGTGTAACTAAAGTTTCGCGACTTTCGCTGGAAATTGGCGATGGACCCGCATATGGTGTTATTTTAGGACTTTCTATCTCAGCTTCTAATCGGTAGCGAGTGCAATAGTGCAATGCTGATAAAATATGCACTCATGAAGGTTGTTAGCATAGATATAATTTATAAGATTTTCTTATGTATATGGTTCCACAGGTATGACTTAATACTTTTGTCCTATATATAGGACAATGCACTGCCAATTTCTTTTCTATACGTCCACAAGACTGACATACCTTTACTCCCGGCACTATATTCCTGAAAGATGTTTACAACTACTACAAATATACGCAATAGCGATAATGTAGCTATTTATTAGCTTTATAACATAGAACTCAGCAAACTGCACATCACTGCTGTAGACGGCAGAGATTATGGTAACGCAACTGATAAAATACTGAGGGTCAGCGGGCCTCACTAATACGGGTCATAATATCAAAAACCCGTTGCGACGTCGAAATTAAGGGACTCCCCAACTATGGGTGTAGTAGGTAAACAAATTGCGTTGGCACTGCATGCGGCCTTGTCGTTATAAATTCCTGGTCGGATTATAATCAATGATGAGGTCGCATTTTAGGCTGCGGGAGTTCGCTAAATGTTGCGGTCGGCGAAATACAAACCGTCTCTCTTTCTTCTATTACGGAAGCCTGGTCACCAATGCCGGTAACAGCCACATGTGATCGGGTCCTACAGTAATTGCATGGGTGTGATTTCGCGTACGGATCATTATGCCGTATTGTAAATAATCTGCATTCGTTTGTACTGGTTCTAATGATAGCTCTTCACATGACAGGTTGATACTCCTGTATTAAACTCGAGGCCACTTAGTCAATACCCTGACTGTTTCAAGATAGTTAGAATAGAAGAATCAAGGAAGTTGAAATAGTTGGAATTCCGGCACTAGATCGCAACAGTTTGTCTTAGCTGAACGCGAAATCCCACCGAATGCATCCAGACGTTGCTTCATTTCACAGTGACTGACGGATAACACTCGGTTTCTCATAATGCCCGCGACTACAGCATTGATCACTACCTGGTTTACAACAAAGGGAAAATAATGACGGTGTGCTGAGGCAAACTTCAAAGCTTACTGAAATGTCCTGAAGTAGCATAACTGGGATTTGCATCGAGTGTAATATTACATACCAGCGAAAGAATGACTGAGCAATTGAAGGTTAAACAAGCAATGTTTTTCAAACGTAAACCTTTATTTCCTCTTGTGAACTGGAACTTGTGATGTTTCTTTTGCTGCTTGGATTATGAAAATTTCCTTGTAGGGAATGTCCTAACGACCCCATATCCAGGTGCTAAATTTCGTCATGTTTATGTTTTTCTAATCGTGTTATGTGACTTGATTTATGATATGTTTGCTGTGAAACATACATTCGGTGCTAAAGTTCATAATTCAGGATAACAGAAATTGAAACTCATATAAATGTATACTGGTACTTGTAATCTATAGGACAACTTAATAGTTGACTTAAACTGTATTATTTGTTAAAACAAATCAATGTTACCCATGTTCAGGGCCACTGACAACAGTGTCCGAGTCCCTGCAATAGAACTGTGCAGGCAACGGTATGCAAGCGAAATTCTTCACCAATGAACACAATTGTATAAACAATTGTGTCCGAGGTGCCGCAGTCGATCAATATAGCAAATATGCAATAGCTTTTTTCTTTTTGCATCACACACAAGGCCGCTACAGGCCCAAGGTCTCCCAGAAGGTACGGGTGTTGCCGTGGAATTATCAATATTCATCGATAAAAATGGCTGTGGGGAAGTGTATAATAGTATAGAGTGTGAAAATGTCATCGTGCATTTTCTGTAGGATAAGTGATGTAATTTTGTCGTATTGTTATTCGTTGAATACATTACATTGTAGTGTCATAATTGATTTGTGATTTGGCAAGATCAGATTGAACCTGATTTAAGCTTTTGCAATAGCGGATGGGTTAACTTGGAATCGTTATTCCACAAAAACTCAGTGTAATGTTGAATCATTTTATTTGTTTCCGAACATTGAGAAGAAGACAATTTCAGCTAAAGAAATGCTATTATTCACTTTTAATTTATAGTTTTAACAAAAAATTTGGTTTCCAAATTCCGGTTTAGTATCTATAATATTTTGCTTATTTTTAGTGCTCGTCAAGTTGCGGCGAAGGTTGGCGCCGGCGACGTGTTTACTGCCATGATCCGAATACTCAACAACGAATGGATCACAAATACTGCAGCGTAAGAACGAAACCACGAGAACAGAAAATGGTTAGTTACTGTATTCTAGATAGACATCGCCTTGCTCATTGAAATTGTGTAATAAGCTTGAAATGTTACAATATACTCGTCGACAGCTCTGTCTATCAAGTGTGGCGAATCTTGGTGAATGGGTTTGCTTGTGCACCAACTGTATCACTCTTAAATTCCCACAAGAGATCTCAATGGCACCTGGTATATGCTCTACTAATTGTTTGAAGATATTTGGACTTCTGATTTTGACAGTGGATAGTCCCTATATTATTAGGCTATCATGGTCACTGCCGCTTTGGAGGTACCTGCTATCCTTAGCGCTTTTATACCGATATAGTTATTCATTAACTCTTGATGTAATTTCGTGTTCTTTAAATTGTGCACTCATCAATCTTTATCAGAGACTTATCGATGTTCGCAACGTTTCTCACAAGCTCTTAATAATCTCAGAATTAGCGAAATTCGCGCAAAATTTCATATTTTTCTGGCGTTTCACTCAGTTTTAATCTGAAGAGCAAAATATTATAACACTGTAGTTCCTCTAACATAGCTTCTCTATACATACATTGTGTATATTCAATTTCAGTAGTATTTAATGTGGTTCTTTCTTAAAAGTTAATTTTGTAAAGTTTGGCAGCAATACATTTGTTATTATATTTTCGGTATCAGTAAGGAATGTATTAAATATCTGGCATCTTCATTTCATGATCTGCTTAAGGAAAATCTCACTTTAAAATGCACAGTCGTGCACGAACATTTGCTTTTGTTCGGCTAGTTTCAGTGCCACCGTGGAGTGTGTCCAAAACCAACAACTACACAGCCACGTACGACAGCATCGGGACATGTCAATAATGGGAATTGGCATCGATATGACAATAGAGCGCTGCATAACAATGGATCTCCATACGTGGACTCTGACAGAAACCATATCTACTATTCTCAAAATAGGGCTTCATCCAAGCGTCGACCGAGCAGCTCTGCAGCACGAAGTATTCAATGGGTTAACGGTGAATGGTCAGAGGTAAATTGATTGAGGTGATGTGGAAATGAATAATTAAAAAATCGATTTTAGTATAAAAATGTAGTGCTGCATTCTTGGAGATGTACGACAATTAGTTGCACAGGTACCAATATTGCCTAAAGCAGTGCGCGGAAGCAATGCTGTACAATATCTGTATCGTTGGTCACTGTCTAATCAAATGTTGTGTTGTAAATATCGTTGACCATATTGATTTTCTGTTAGCATTGTTCTAAATTAAGAAAAATCGATCGAAATTTTATGTTTCCGCTATCGGACGGTGACAAATCTTCTGCATTTGTTAAATCTGTGTCTTATATAACATAGTATGTGAGATCCAAGATCAAATATTACAGAAATTTCACAAATCGCATGCTCATTAAGTGAAAATCTGCCGAAAAGAAGTTTCTGTGCGGTTTGTCCAAATGTTCAGTTATGTTGTATTAAGACATTGATAAGACTCCTGTGATTGGTCAGCCAGACAAAATATTATATATGGAGTATATTATTATTTACTGTTTAACATGACGATCACAGTGCTATACACATATTCGGCTCGAATTTCATTCCCAACACACCAGTTTTTAGATTAAACATCGGTGCCTTCTCCCATCACTTTTTATACCGACTCGAAGTCGATGTTTTGGTTTCTTGTTTCCATGTGACTTGTTATAACGCCAGATCATGTGCGGACGAGTATCTACACGCCGCAGTTTGGTGTTTGGTACAAGAAGAATTTAATTTGCTAAGCTATTGATATTTACCATTGGTATTTGGTATTGATATTAGTATTTGCTAAGCTATAGTTCAATTCCAACACAACTATATTGCTAAAACATAATACCTTACGCAGCGTTATTACCACTTTGACGTGTGTATCTTTCAGAAATGTACATTTTATACGCTTTAAATGAATGAAAATTGACAATAATCGAAATATCACACGCTCAGTCACAATCCTCAAGCCGAATGATTCTTGTGAAAGCACATTCGTAAATCTCTGCGACAGTAGTATGCCTTGTCGGAAAGCTTCGTGATACCATCTAAATTGTAAAATCGTAATTTGATACAAAATGTATTAAATAATCTATATCGTGTTATTTTTTATAGGGAAAGTTGAAGTTATTTAGACGTTATTTGGAATTAAGTTGTTTCTGAAATGTTATTTGTTATGTATGAAACGAAATACTGTTCTTTCAACTTTGGATTACTAAAAATGCCTTTTCTTACTTCGTTACAATAATTTAATTGTATATCGTGCAATACTGGTGCGTATAAAAATCGGATGAAGTGAGTTACATATGAGGTTATACTTTATCCTGAAACGGCGCCTTTAATTCCGTTCCTCCTTATAAAAAGATGATCGTTCATGAAATAACATCGCATCTTGTAGCTAACTTATTGTGTTATGTCCTGTGAGCAGGTTAGCCTAATGGGATGTCTTTAAATGATTATAGTCTGTGATAACGAAATATGGCAAATTAGGCCAAGAAATTTATGTTTGTCCGGGTGTGTTTTTAGGCGTGTGCGTTTATACTTTCACGATATTTCAACAGACAAGTAGTCGAAAGGAGCAGTCACTGCAAAAATTTTAGCTAAATCGGTTTATGTACGGCATATGTACAAACCGTAACAACAGAATACGGTTGAATTTTAATCCGTGATGTTATTGTACGGGTGAATAGGTGTCGATATAGCAGACCATTAGAGAGATATACTAATATATACATAACTGGTGTAAATGTGTATACTTAGAGGAGGATAACTTTTAAGCGTAACTTACAGAAAAAATTTGCCCAGACCCCATGGTTTGTTTATGCATAATATGATTTGAAGAAAATTTCACTAACTACATATAAAAATGCAGATTTTAGAAAAACTAGCTACGTAATTTGGGTGGATAATTTTCATTAAAACATGTAAATTTTGATTACTGATTCTGAACATTTTATGATACATCTTATTTAACGTAGTACCTGTCACAATCTGTTCTAGCCAATAACATAACTTAGGATGCGACCATGTTTATCTCTCAGTTCAAGCATTACATGGTTGAAACCTCCTTTTTGCTGTGACAATGACTTACATTACTTAGAGTACATCTAGCGGTAAATATTTTCCACAATAATTAAACCAATTTTTACTGCAAAAAATAAAAGTTTTCAGGGATATTTATCACTAAATTCAAAAAACCCGCCCGCACTGTAGTTTCAGCTTAATCAAAATAATAAACTTTAATGTATCATCCTGTTATTTGTTATTTTAGTGCTCTAAATCGTGCGGGTCTGGTAAACAACACAGAGCAGTACTGTGTCGAGATCCACATGAACGAACATTGACTGATTTGTATTGTGCCCATTTGCGAAAGCCGCCCAAATGGAGACAGTGCGATATGGGTCCATGTCCGCGATGGATTGTAGACCGATGGCAGCCAGTAATAGTTTATTACTTTTTTGGGATTTTTGAGCTAATATCTATGCCCAACTGATAATGATTGATGATAACTATAGAAGTACATCATACTACGACTTACTATTTGAATGAGCCTGAAACTTAGTCAAGTCAGATCCGAAGACTGCGAGATCATCTCCCGTATTCTGCGTTAGTGAAGTTTGACAAAAGCTACTGTCAAGTTCGCAATCATTTCTATATGTGAGTTTCGTAAAAACTTACGAAAGAGTTTTCTCTGTTATAGTTCGTCGTACATTGTCATTATCCCAACAATATCCGTGAAAATATGAAACAGCGCACTCAGAATAAATTGAGAAAACCAGAGTACAAATGTTGCCTATTGAGAGGTATATAGTTTGTTTTGTCGAAAATTCAAAGTGTTTAAAAGTTAAAAATTCCTTTGAAATTTCTAGTGAGAATCTGTGTTGCAGTGCTGCAGTCTCTAATGATTGCTTCTTCGTACAAATATGTCATATATGTATAAAGCTAGGTTAATGCGGCGTTTACGTTATAAAGGATTCTTCATGCCAAAGTTTTGCCCCCAACAGTCTAGACTATACCATCTAGTGGTATAGTATAGTAGTATGCGCCTGCACTATGTAACAGAACAGATGGCGTATGAGACAGCATCAAGCTAAATATATTTTCTAAATCGGCCTTTTGTTTTACCGATGGTGTCAAGGACACCATGCATAAACATATTATAAAAGGTGTGCAAACAACAGCATTGTATAGGTGACACCATATAGCGTTTTGAAAAATTTTATAGTGGAGTCTACAGTCCTTTACATACCTTTACTACTACTACTACAGTGCCTATGTATACTATCTTAAAATATCATCGGAAACACAATGGTGTTCAAGGCACCATATAATGCATGGTGGCAGAGACACTCAGGGTGGACAAAACTTTCATGGCTGCAACGCCATATTTTTGTCGCCGATTTTTTCGTAATAATAGAAACAGAAACTAAATAGCATTTAAAAAACAGCCATGCTTCGTTATGCGGACTCAACTTTGCATGCGTTTACCACTTTTGTTCTTTTGTCAAAATAACGAACCTAATTCTTGGTTAATTTGCTCTCAGAATTCTGCCATGTATTGGCCAACGCGAATATGGGTTTCGTGTTATGCACACGCAGTTTGCGTCAGCGTGCATTTGGCGAATTCTCACGCTTGTTCGGGTTCACCAAATGATATGACGTATCGTATTCCTCTGGTCACGGATTATGAGAGCATAATAGTATACGATAAAAATTACGTTTTCAAGTGTCCGCAGAAATTAAATTTCGATCTTACATAGCAAAAAAGTGACCGAACAGCGCCTACGAGTTCTCCAAAGCGTATTTTCATACAAAAGCTATAATAGAAATTTGCGCGCGAACATCGGTTTTAAGACCGTGAACTGACTTGGTAAAAGAACAACCCATGTGTATGCACCTAATTAGTCGCTCACACATTAATTGTTTACACACATTATATTCTCTTACATCCTAGACCACATTGTTCCTATAAAAACACCCGTTCACAGCTGTATGATGCGTTATGGCAGATTTCGGTTAAATGTTTTATTGGAATGGAACCAGGATGCGTCACCGTAATCCCAGAAATATTTCAATACACATATTACAAATTCTTCGCGGCATGCAGCTAGATGCTGCGCTTCCACAGTTGGGTTTAGCGCCATTGCTTTTAATTATTTTCTAACCAGTTCAGGCCAAGACTATTAATATTTAGATCAAGCGAAAGTAATAAATTCAGTTAATGGATATAAATTTATTCATAGCTGAACTTGGAGTAAATCGGAGAATTCTTTGCAAAGTTATAGACGCTAGCAGTAACATTTGGGCGTTTTAATCTGGAAAGTATAAATCTCCTTATTTCGTAGCTATAAATATATATGGGATGGATTAAGCAGTATCTGCTTACTAAAAATTGACATACATGATAAGACCATGACCTTCATAAAAACCAATCATTCCAAAACCATACGTTATGACAACGAAATATACGCAAATCTCGGTCGATAATATTGCTTTTAGCAATCTATGCCGTAGTTTTTGGGGCGTCCCAAGACAGTTGGGCAGGACGAAGGCGGCGTCTCCCACTTTTTGCCGAAAAACGCGAAAATTTTAAAACACAAAAATTGTAGTTTTTTATTTCTTATTCAATGTTAAAAAGCTATCGGATTGATGTCATGCATGCTGTTGCAGTAGCAAAGGCCCCCTGTACATACAGAGCAATGCTTCTACCACTATGTGCGGATGGTTAACTGCAATCAATGGTAACCAAATCTAATATACCGGCCGCTACGTTCCCGAGCCATAGCCTATGTTGTACCAAAACTTAGGTTTAGCGCAGTAACCTAGCAACAATATAATTGTTAACCTTTCAACAGGATAATAGCACAAAACATTGTTATTATTGATTTCTAATGTAGCACGTGTTATGGTGTGACTTGCTGCTTAACGGTTGCCCATTCCTACAGCTTGAAACTACACTTGGATATTTCCATCTTTCAGTTTATGAACTAAAGTGGTCATAATTACTTTTCCCGAATTAATGTTTGGTATTACCTAGGATAAACCCAACAGTAATGACATATCATATTTATCATCGTTATTATACTTGATCATGTTTGTATTATTGAATACTGTAACGTACTTTCAGTTTTGGCAAGTCGTGTTTGATGACCGTGCTGTGTTTGGTTCTTACTGATGGCAGGACGAATTCATAACGCATGCCGCATAAGACTTTCCGTTTAGTAAAACTAAAGTCAGTCAATGGTGAAGTTGATTGACTTATAAAAATATGTCATTATATAAAACAAATCATTAGATATGTACAAAATGTGAAGTGTATTTACAGTGTACTGCAACTTGCGGTCCGCATGTCAAAACACGACGTCGCATTCATTGCAATCGTGCGACTAGCGCATCCGATGACTTTAGCCCATGCGCTCATTTGCAAAAGCCAACTCTCGAACGTCCATGTTACCTTCCCCGATGTCCAGTTATTGGTGCTTCGCGGAGTACTCGCCTCGACAATTCTATGCGACGTCGACATAACAACATACATCAGCTACCACCAGTCAGCAACAATAATCGCCAGTACGAATGGAGAGTTGGATCGTGGACTGCTGTAAGTCATGTTTACAGATTTATAATATTTATGAATTGGTATTTACGAACAAATGGTAATTCTCTCTTGACCAAAGCGAAGATGGTTTAAACGATTTGGTTTGACTTGGTAGAATTAAGTTTTGTCACTTTTCTCAGTTGGAAAGTGAAGTGCTTGTGATATAAAGTGCTTCTGCTTACCCAACATATATCAAGAGTCAATGATGAACATGGCTACCCCACCCACCCATGCTGTTGGACCACTACATGCAACCTCTGGGGCTGTTCGACCACCGACTTGTACCCCACCCACATTAATTTACATCCCACCCATGATCATGGACTACTAAATTCAGACCCCCGGGTTCATAGACCACAAACTTATACACCAGCCACGTTTTTGGACCACTTTTTCAGACCTCTCTCATGTTCTTAGACCACTATTTCAGAGTACTCAATGTTCTTGGACCACTAATTGTGACCCTTTCTATGTTCTTAGACCACTTCTTCATTTTCGAAAAATATTTTAAAATATTTTTCAAAAATAAAATAGTGGTCCGAGAACGCGGGATTGGCCTGAAATAGTGGTCCTAAACATGAGAGGGTCTGAAATAGTGGTTCAACACATGGGAGGTGTCTGAAAAAGTGGTTCAAGAATATGGATAGGGTATAAGTTTTTGGTCCATGAACCTTGTAGGGGCTGAATTTAGTGGTCCATGCACGTGGGATGGGTGTAAATTTAGTTTTCCATGCCAATAGATGGGGTACAAGTCGATCGTACAAGAACGTGATGGGTTTGCATGTAGTGGTTCAAGTACATGGATGGGGTAGCCGTGTGACTCACTAAGTGGGTTACAAATCTTGGACGGGTAAATACCTATAGTAAGGGTAAGCGTAAGAATGTCACGCTCTTCAGGAAATTCAACATTCATTGACTCTTGGAAATGGGTAGCCTCACGCCAGATTTGTAGGTTTTCTACAATTCACTTTTCAGGTGAGCCATATATGTAACATCGTACTAAATGATATCTGTAATTCGGACACATTCATGGCAGTGTGTACTACGCCGTATTCTTCAATAGACTTAGTGAAAATTTTCCACCGATAATTCGAAATAAGTCACAATTGATGCTGTCGATTGGCACTGCAAATTTCTAGTAACGCAAGTCATCTCTTATGACCTTTCTATTGTTACACTAGTTCGAATTTCCAAGAAAAAATTCATTTGCGAATGTCCACAAACAGTTTTGTTTTAAATTTGTTTGTGTGAAGCTACAACAACATTATGATCAAAACTTCATTTTGCGTTTTATTTTTGAAACATTTCTAAATTTAATGAAGATGGTTTTGCAAGCCATCTGAACCCGCGAGAGTTTATAGGATATTTGACACTGCCAAACATATGAAGTTGATTTCGAATTTCAAAGTTATGGCAGACAAAATGTCCTAGGTATTTCTAGGTATTCATAAGTCAACGAAAACTAGCTTACTTGCTGCGTAGGAAAGAATTTATTCTCTCTTACTTAAAGATATGCTTTTATAAACCCAAAAATCCCTTGTCTTGACAAAATTCCACTGTGACTTATATGTGATATCACAATATATTAGCATCATACATGCTCATACAGGGAGGTATATAAGGCCATCTTCTCCCAGGCACATACTGACCCCAGGGCGCGTGGAAAAATTTAGCAAAAACTGCCAAAAATCAGTGGAAAAATGGCAAAAATTGGGAGAAACTGCCATAGATTAAGAAATTTTGATGGTCAAAAATTTCGAAAATTTATCCCCCGGCTTAACACCCTTCCCTCATCGATCGTGATCCTCCCCGTGGAAGGCTGAAGTCCTCTTTCCAAAGCACCAGTTATCCACCCTTACCTCAGAATCGGGCAATTATGATTACCGTGTGCAATATCTGTGTGCTGTTGCGTGTCGCAAATGAGTTTGATTGGTATTATTATGAGCTGGTTTGTGGGTTCAAATTCAAATTAGTTTGAGAGTCATAGTATTTCAGCTATTTAGATTTGTTCAGCCATTCTATATTTATCTAATATTTAGCTATTTAGTATTTACGTTTTTCCTATAGCAGTGTTCCCAAATCGCCACAGGAAATTGTTCATGCTTTTCTGCGACAAAGCCTTACCATCGTTTCATTCTCATATTGCTAAAGTACTCTTAATATATCCTTGGAGTGAATTCAAATAATCATTGGTTTACTTCTAATAGTTTGACCAGGATTTGAATTTTTATATTCACGAAACTCAGTTCCATCCAAATTTAATCAGTGGGCTTTGAAATGTAACGGATTGTATTTTCGTTAGCTTTAGAATTTAGATTGGTAAATTTGCAAATTACCTGCGTTTTCAAACCAAAAAATCCGTCAATCAAAAACAAGAAATCTCCTGTGTTAGGAGCATAATTGTGACGCATTTACTTGCTGCTTGGGTTCTGCGACATAGGATCGTTTAGACATATTTAGTGATTTTAATACAGTAGACAAAAATTTACTTACTAACATTAGTTTTTAGTTTATTTACATTATTATTTTAACGTTTTTAGTTTAATTTTATTAACAACTAAATAACTGCATGAGTTTGGTTTTGCAAAATAGTATAGCAGTAGTTTCCTTTAGTTACATTATCCTAAAATCTATTCACATTCTGAAAGCATACTGACGGTATAATATTGTCGAAACATTTGAGTCAGAAATACATAATCAGATTGATCCACATCAGCACCTATATTACCACGCGTCATGTGCCTGTCATGACTTACTCTAAGCTGAAATGAGTAAAAGCAAAACCTTGAGATTGATAAACGGATTCTTACACGTTCAAATGCTCAGCTTAGAGTTTGAGCTCAAACTTTGAGTTACAAAATTTGAATGTGTGACCGGATCTTCAGAAACAATTTTAGCTAATACGCAACTAGAATAAAAATCAGTTCATTTTTAATTTACTTCTTGAAAGATAAAATGAAATTCACAAGTTTTAAAGTTACTTCTTAATTCATCTCGTTTGAAAACTACTGATTTTAAAGCGACTCGTTTTAATCTGACATTTGCCGGGAATTTCAAAACCTGTTTTCTGTTAAACGCATAGATAAATTTCTAATCTCTTTGATGTGAACGGCTGATTTTTATTTCTTAGTTGATAGTACGATAGTGGCAACTCGATTAAGATTTAAATTTAAATTTTAATTAAAAAATAACTTAAGTGGAAGGAAATCGAGTAAAACCTAATCCGCGAATATGAAATAAAATTCAGCTTTGTTATAAAAATCAAATCTAATTGAGTGTATCAGAATAGAGTAAAAATAAAAGAGATTTTAAAACGAGAAATTCATTATCAACATATCACTGTTTATGTCATATCGTAGTTTCCGCCTAAACCCCTGATTGATATCAATAACTAAACTCAAACAAATACAAATTTTGATTATTAGCAACCTATTAATTAATCTTAGTGTTCTGCCCAATGTGGCTTCGGATTTCGACGTCGTCAAGTAGCATGTGTACAAGTTGTCGCCAGTAGCACCAGCGATAATTTTGCCCAAAGAAGACGACGAGTCGCAAATTATTACCATGATCGCTATAATCGCGCACAGCATTGCTCTGAGAGAACAAAGCCCAGTACAAAAGAGCGCTGCTATGGTAATCGCTGTACAATGGTGGAGTTACTTCCTCGATATCGAAAGCCTACACAACATGGTTCTCGCAGCAATCGGCGTCGTCGTGTGGAAGTGATCCCGTCAATTCGCCGCTTTACCAATTGGGTTACTGGGCCTTGGTCGAAGGTAGATAATTTTTGCTCTACGTATAACGCCGTCATGACTGTTCGTTACATAAGAAGTATCCTTCATGTGGTGTATAAATTGTTCAGTTATGCTAATGTTACCGAAATTTTCTTTCAGTCAGTATTAGTGCTTTGTGTGCTTTGAAGTTTTTGGTTGAATTAGATTTGCTGCGATCAGCATGTGTACACATATTAATATTTAGCTCTATTATTAAGCTCTAATAGCCTAACCCGGTATATTTGCTGAGCGGTTGCATGGGTCTGTACTCTCCTTAAGCCATACTATTGTTATCACCAAAACGGAGCAGAAACAGCATTACACTTGATTCATGTCATACACAGTAAATGTGGATATCATCAATACAAAATGAAGATGTGTGAATCGTGCCCAAAACTGCATTTCATTGGGAAACTCTGTGAAGAATCTTTTGATTGGCAAAAGTTGGATCTGCAAACCTGAAGTTCAATTAAGTTCCGACTCCTTTCTCTCACATTTAGTCAAACATTATTATAGTTCGACATTGAATTTATACAGAGCTTAGATTAAATACATCAATTAATGTGAAATTGATACAATATAGTCCAGCATGCGCAAATTACTAATACAAAGCGAAACTGTGTAAACCGTTCCGAAACAGCATTACATGTGGATGCTTTATGAAGATTCTTTCGAGTGGTAAATAGTTGAATCTAATATTTAAATTCGATCTTTAGTTCTAAAATTCGATTAAGTGCCAAGTGCTTTCTCTCACATTTAGCCAAAGATTATCACAGTTCAACATTGCGAACATATATAGACCTTAGATTAAGATACTCATTAATGTGAAATTGATACAATACAGTAGAGCTTGCGCAAATTACTAATGCAAAACGAACCTGTATAAATCGTGCTAGAAACTGTATTTCATTCGGATGCTATATGAAGAATCTTATGAGCGGTGAAACGTTGGATCTGTAAACCTGAAGTTCAATAAGGTGCTGCCAAGTTCTTTCTCTGACATTTAGCCAAAGATTATCACACTTCAAAATTGCCAACATATATAGACCTTAGATTACGACATCCATTAATGTGAAATTGATACAATACAGTAGAGCTTGCGCAAATTACTAATGAAAAAGGAAGCTGTATAAATCGTGCTAGAAACTGTATTTCATTCGAATGCTATATGAAGAATCTTATGAGCGGTGAAACGTTGGATCTGTAAACTTGAAGTTCAATAAAGTGCCAAGTTCTTTCTCTGACATTTAGGCAAACATTGTCACAGTTCAACAGTGAATTTATATAGAGCTTAGATTAAATACATCAATTAATGTGAAATTGATACAATATAGTCCAGCATGCTGAAATTTACTAATACAATTAGCAGCTATGTAAATCGTTCCGAAACAGCATTACATGTGGATGCTTTATGAAGATTCTTTCAAGAGGCAAAAAGTTGAATCTTAAGATCTGAAGTTCGATTAAGTGCCTAGTGCTTTCTCTCGCATGCCAAACATTATCACAGTTCAACATTGCGAACATATATAGAGTTTACATTAAGACATCCATTAATGTGAAATTGATACAATACAGTAGAGCTTCCAGAAATTACTAATGCAAAACGAAGCTATATAAGTCGTACTCGAAAGTGCACTTTATTGGGAAACTTTATGAAGAATCTTTCGAGTGATAAAACGTTGGATCTGTACACCTGAAGTTCAAACGTCCAAGTTTTCTCTCACATTTAGCCAAAGATTATTACAGTTCTACATTGCGAACATATATTGAGCTTAGATTAAGACATCTATTAATGTGAAATTGATACAATACAGTAGAGCTTACGGAAATTACTAATACAAATCGCAGCTGTGTAAATCGTTCCGAAACAGCATTACATATGGATGCTTTATGAAGATCTTTCAAGTGATAATAAGTTCGATCTGTAAACTTGAAGTTCAGTTAAGTGCCAAGTGCTTTCTCTTACATTTAGGCAAACATCATCACAGCTCAACAGTAAATTTATATAGAGTTAGATTAAATACATCAATTAATGTGAAATTGATACAATATAGTCCAGCATGCGGAGATTCTAATACAAAGCGAAGCTGTGTAAATCGTTCCGAAACATCATTACATTTAGATGCTTTATGAAGATTCTTTCGAATGGTAAAAAGTTGAATCTTTAGATCTAAAGTTCGATTAAGTGCCAAGTGCTGTCTCTCACATTTAGGCAATCATTATCACAGCTCAACAGTAAATTTATATAGAGTTAGATTAAATACATCAATTAATGTGAAATTGATACAATATAGTCCAGCATGCGGAAATTACTAATACAAAGCGAAGCTGTGTAAATCGTTCCGAAACATCATTACATTTAGATGCTTTATGAAGATTCTTTCGCGTGGACAACGTCGAATCTTTAGATCTAAAGTTCGATTAAGTGCAAAGTGCTTTCTCTCACATTTAGCCAAAGATTATCACAGTTCAACATTGCCAACATATATAGACCTTAGATTACGACATCCATTAATGTGAAATTGATACAATACAGTAGAGCTTGCGCAATTTACTAATGCAAAACGAAGCTGTATAAATCGTGCTAGAAACTGTATTTCATTCGGATGCTATATGAAGAATCTTATGAGCGGTGAAACGTTGGATCTGTAAACCTGAAGTTCAATAAAGTGCCAAGTTCTTTCTCTGACATTTAGCCAAAGATTATCACAGTTCAACATTGCGAACATATATAGACCTTAGATTACGACATCCATTAATATGAAATTGATACAATACAGTAGAGCTTGCGCAA
>JASANE010018754.1:0-21738 GCA_030248225.1 Trileptium ribeirensis
GCCTTCGACGATAGAGCAGCCCATGGTTTTGAACACCTGCCCAAAGTTGACAATTACTAATGTATTTATTATTGTTCTAAAATACCTATATGTGTAGTGACCTCAATACTTAGCGCAATCTTTCTAAAGATCTAACTCAAATCCGAATGAGAATACATTGTTCCGTTCAGCCTCAGTCCTTGCATACCAATTCTGGAAAGCCGATTATAGGCATTTCCTCAATTAGGTTATGCTAATCCGGAATGTCGAGCATAGGTCTTTCCTTACAATAGACTATAACAATTCGGAAAGCCGAGTATAGGGCTTTCCTCAATTAGGTTATAATAATCCCGAAAGCCGAGTATGTCTTTCATCACAATAGACAATAATAATTCGGAAAGCCGAGTATAGGTCTTTCCTAGCGCAACAAATCTCCCAATTAGCCGTATTAACAATTCAAACACTTCAATGGACGCAATTCTTTGCGAAAAAGCGATTATAACCCAGAAAAATCAATTAGAAATCATCAGGCTCTGGGCTACACTTTTAGTAACAACATACAAAAACTTGGCATACATCCAACATAAAACACGTAATCCGGCCACAGCTTGGCGAAGTAACAAATGCGCTAGCTATGTCACCTCCAAATTAAAAAAAAATAAATGACATCAATTACATGATAAATCGGATTATTGCTTTCGACCGACTGTTTTTACCAACAAACAATCAAGAGTAACTCAAATATAAAATAAATTTTTCTTAAACGCAGATTAGCTAAGATTAGGACAAGTTGAAATTATACAAATTAGGTTAATTAGGTTAAAATTGTAGGAAAAAAATTTTTAAGAAAATAAAACTTAGGATAAGATTTTTAGGGACCGATCAGTAAGTGATAAACTGGAAAACCCAGTTTTAAAGGGTTTGGACCCCAGTAGCCTAGTGAACCCGACATTTAATAAATTTAGGGAAGCTAAATGCTTAATCCTTACCAAAAATTTAACACAAAAATAAGGCAAAGAATAGCTTTGTAATAACCGGCAGATTACAACAGAAGTTTTCATATAATTTAAAATAAATTATTTGTTTTTTATCTGTTTGTGATTAGCAAGCATTGAGTATTCACCTGTACAAAAAACTACCAATTTTTAATGCTTTGAACCTACCAACTAAACTAATATTTCCGCTCGCTAACGGCTCGCAAAAATATGCTCTATACAGAGCATATGAAGTAAACAGCAATCTGCCTTTTTTCAGTAGTTCCACCTCAATAGGTCTGTCAATGTCGTCTCTAAAACAACAAAACACTTTTTCATAACGAGCGAGAGCGTTCGTCACTAGCCTGCTTTTCGCAGGCGCCTAATAGATGGCTGTATCAACTGTAGGCTCGCTCTTCAACTGACTTCCCCGCGTATCAATTTTGAAGAATTTTCGTTGATATAACGAGAACGGCATCACCTGCATTTTATTTACATTCCTCAGGGTTGCTTTGGCCTGCGACATTATAATATACCGCACGCTGTGTTGAAGCTAATTTCTACAATAACTCGTTAAGTCACTTACTGTGTCCTTTTTTTATTTGCGTTTTATAGGTTTGTATGGAAGCATTGTTTGAAACCTTAGTTCGCAATTTAGCAATTTTTGAAAATTTATTAAATTTTGCAAGTAATTTGGTAAATATTAGCCGAAACTGCAAAAATTGTGAAAAGCTAAAATAACGATATGGAGTGCAATTCTTGGAAATTTACCAGATTTTGATAAAAATTTAGTCGAACTTTGTTCAAATTGGCAAAAATGAGGAGAACTTTAGTAAAAACAGCCAAAAACAAAAAATATTATAGCAAAACTGGAGACTATTAAAAGTCCATATAAATTTCAAAAATTAGTATGCTTGACTTTACTACCCTCCCTCGTGGACCTGCCTTCCGCGACCACCTACCCCGTTTCCTAACCCGCTACACGTAGTGCTCCTATCGTCGAAGGAACAGTGACTTTACCATCCTGATGCGTTAGACTCTTCCTCGCGAGATATTACACCCTGAGGTGTCACACCCTGAAACACCAACCTCCCCTGGCACCTGGCCTTTACCCATCGTCTGTCGCGCAAGGCACCGCACCTCGCTCTCTTTCCTTTACTGCAGAATTTGTCGATAATTTGCAAAATATATGGATAAATAAAGTGAAATAGGCATAAATTGGAAAAAATGGGGAAATTTTGCAACAAAAACACGGCACAATAAAGTAAAATTGGTTAAATCATGAATTTTTAAAATTTCGTCATCCTAACCCCAGCCGTGCAACACCCCCTCCAGTATAAATTAGAAAAACCCTTTAATGATGATAAACCATCAGTCTCAGCGCACCATCTGGATGTGAAAGTTATATATAAACAGTAACATAACTGATTCTGTCTTTTATTGTAAAGCACTAAAGTATATTTTTGTTAAGTCACCAGGGTGCCCTTCAGATTTGTATGAAGTTGATGGAAAATATGCACGGAAGCACTTTTTAAAGAAGATATGTCAGTATGTTTACTGTTGGCTTATAGACAAAATATTCCCAAAACAGCAAAATCTGCTGCAGGCCCACTATTGTGCCAGAGGGAAAATTTTTTGATTCGAACCTGTCGAAACGAAACCGAAAACAGACACATCGTTTCTTTTCCATTATCCCCCCAGGCCGCGTTTGCCCAAAAATGGTCAGATTCTAGAAGTTTTAATATTTTTGTGATGTCGAGACGCCCCTGATCATTTCAACCAAAAAATTGAAGTTTTAAAAATTTGGTGCGGCTTGAAGAGCTGAATTTTAACGGGATCTGATAACCGTATCCTAAGTTATGGCTAAAAACTATGGAAATCTGAGAGGCTTATCAATTGACCAGTTTTAGGCCATAACTTAGAATCCGATTATCGGATCCCGTTAGAAATACCACCATACGATTCAGCTCGTCCAGCCGCGTCAAATTTTTAAAACTTCGATTTTTTGGTTGAAATGATCAGGGTCACAAAAATACCAAAATTTCCAGAATCGGATCATTTTTGGGCGAACGCGGGCTGGGGGGGATAATGGAAAAGAACCGAAACATCTCCCGACAGTCATAGCGGGTTAGCAGGCGGCACGTCGGCTTCTTACTAAAAGATGCCCATACGACCCGGCTTTCTCGATTCTCAAAGAAGAAACAGCGTTGCATCTAGTTCAGCGAATCGGTTAGGTTTGCAGACCACATGCGGGGTTCAGCTTGAACCCTTTTGCTTGCACAAGTATTTTAGTTTTGTGGTATGATTCATTAGAGGCACTCCGGGGATAGCAGGTCTACGTATAGGTAATAAGGACCACTGGTCGTTCCCCATCCTGCACTTAAGGAAGCCTAAAATTTGTACCTGAAACGGTTTGTACACACTGAAGCACATTTAAACCTCTAAGGCTAGCATAGAGGCTTAAATTTTGACACATATGACCCGTGTTCCGTTTCTCCGTGTTCACTAGAAGGCCCCCACAGTTTTGGTTTTAGCTCTTCAATTTTCACGACCTCTCATATTTGAATGAATTTCGTTCAATTTGTCATTCTTTGCTCGACAAATTTGAGCAAAGCTGAAAACTTAAATCTTTTACGGTTATTTTTGTTACACTTAAACTTACAGGTTGTTTTTGTGGAGTAACCTTATGAGTGCTTGTAAACACTGGAAACTGATCCACTTCGGGTAATATTAATTTGACTCGTTTTGGTAAATTTTTATTCTTTCGTCTTAACCAACCGAACGACAGACATAAAATCTTTCACCGTATACCAGTTCAGTTTGAAATAGCGCATTAGCTTGTCCGAAGGTGCCTGTGTCCAACTTCATCCAATTAAGGCATTGGTGTCAGTAAGGCACTTTGTGTTCAGGTACCTGATTATTTTCGAATGGCGTTGCATCAGCATGTCTCTGGAAGGATTCCTGTGTACTTCTTTGTTTTTGATATTGCAAGCATGCTCCCGGCGGAATACTTGTACGGGACCCCAGCCTGATTTTTTAGCAGGGCGGTGCGAGCTCACCGTTGACTTTAGACTGGGCATCGGAACACAGTCCCGTGCCACTTTTGCTGTTCGTTCAGACCTTCTCGCGCGTGATTATTTTTAGAACGCGACATCCTTTTAAGTTTTTGGTGCGTTTCCACACGCAGTTTCGTTAGTTCTTCTTTTTCCAAGCCCTTTATTTTATGTTTGGCTGCTATTTTGATACAACGCTCTGCTCTATCAATTGGTCGGCTCTTGCCGTTTCTGCGTGTCGATTTTTTAACACAGCCCTATTGTGTGTTGTTTGGTTTGTCTTGCCGTTTCCTACAGTGTCTCGGTTGTCTCTTTGTTTTTGTTAAAAAGCGCTTTGCGTTATGTGGCTGTTGCTGGTCTCTCCCTTTTGCAGCTGTTTTACGTGTTGTGGCTGGTTGGTCGGTTATACCGATTTTGCCTGTTTGTTATGCTGCTTTTACGTTATAAGTTGCCCGCCATATGGAAGTTTTGTCCACGTACAGCCTGCGTAACACCGTTAACGATATAGTGTGCAGAACTCCAACACTGTATTCTAAGCAGTTATGGCGTTTCGGCTACCATCAGCATTTATGTATGGTGTCATGGACACCGTAAACTTCTGGCTAGCGGTGATGAAAGTTCTTGGGCAAGATGCCTTGTTGTTTTTCCGTTGTAGTGAGTTTATACAATGCAAGCTTTGTCCATGCGCTTCTTACGCAAAGCTTTAAGCGGCATGGTTTATGGCATACAATGAATTAGCGTAAATATTTTCAAGTTTGACTTGGCTAATTTCTTCGCCTTTTTAAAATTACCGTTCAATTATAGGGTGTCGAGGACACCGTAGTATAACGTACACGGTGTCCGCGACATCATTACTTGTGCTGAATAGTAAAGCCTTCCGACTGCTGTGCACTATGGTATGGTCATGTTCACATAGTGACAAATCTTCCACATGGCGGGCGTTTTATAACGTAAACGCCGCGTTATACACAGCGGTGCCAAACATTGTTCAGAAATCCTGTACTCTAAAATCGAGCTTATGCTGGTAAATACAGCTGGCGCAAGTAACGATTTTATTTTTCAATAATGTTCGAGAAATTTACTCCTTAATTCTGTGCGATACTGCCGACGGTGTCAAATTGCTTGGCACCTTTCCCTAATATTGCAACAGTAATGAAATTATAGTTTATAGGCGGCAATCTTGGCTTTGGAACTATAAATAAATCATTACTGGAGGTGCAAAGGTCAATTTGCTGAAATTGTTTAGCAAATTGAGCTAAGTCGAAAGAAAACTTTTAATATTGTCTACATAGTCAGTATTAATATGCTAAAATGCCAAATTTTTATAATACCAGATCCATAATTGTAATATTAAAGAAACCGCTACTGCCAGCAATTGCATCACGAATGAGAGAAACCGTACAAATTAGAGAAAAAACAGCGGAAAAGTCAAAGTTGGTACTCTCAGAATATACCTACACTTAAAGAATATCGGGTCTTCTATACTCAACACGTATACATGTGGAACCTCAGCATCCTGTGCAGGAACTGTGTCTCGGTACAGATTTATATTCGCATCACAGATCACGGGTTACATGTGGTACAAATTTGCAACACCTGTTCCCCGATCGACGAGCTCTATCGCGTACCATAAATACTTCAACATTCAGCTGTTCCATAAATTTAACATTAGATAACAAATCGTCTTAACTGTTCAAAATTAACACAAATTAACATGGTACAATAATTTGTTTCCAATCTTGGCCAATTTCATGATTGTTGGCCTAATTTATAGTGAAAATCCTGTTCCGACGCCGATGATCTAGTTGCACCTTTAAGCGTCCATAATCTAAATCATGTCTTAAGTTTCCATAATATTTCGATTTGTTTCGCCTAGAACTGTATCTTCATGGCATCTGGCCAAATTTTCTCCCATTACCTTAACGTTACAATAATACAAAGTTCTGCACCATTGTCGGTCTTTTGCTCAATTTTTTAGTTTTCTACATAATTTAATGACACTGTATGTGTTTGAGTAATGTGTACTAGGACCAGTTCTGGCCCTAAGGGATCCCAGCTGCACCACCCTAGAATTTCACTGTGGTGCCCGGACAACCCCGGCTTACACGATTCCCCGGCGGACCCTTGTCTGACCGATGGGAACCGCTTAGCTTAACAGGCTGCTCGGCGGGTTTACCAGGGTGTTCGGCCTGGCTCCTATATTGGCCCACGTGTCTAATGGTATGGAGGTCCCCCTGAGGGAGGGTCATCCCCTAAGCCTGCTCACAGGTAATGAGGCTGACCCATCATTCCCTCAATTTCCGCCACTGGGTCCCAGGTCGAGGCTAGTTCTTAGGTCGAACCGGGTACAACTTTGAGTGTATGTATGCCTATGCCTACATTGGTAGGGGTTGTTAGTGTGTTGGACTAGGGTGCGATCATGCCCTGTGTGTTAATTGAATTCGACATCGACTTTTGAGTAAACTTATCACTAGTCGTAATTTGAAATCCTCGGTAATTCCTTAGAGGGGAGTGTGCCTAATCCTACATTAAATCCAACTCGCCTGAAAAGAATACACACAGTGAACGTTTATTTTGGGGGTTTCCCTCTTTTCACAAAATTTTAAACACGCAGTAATGAACATCACCCACCCGGGTGCACGCAATAATGCAGATATTTACATCATATGGAGCCTAGCCCCGGCCCACACAAGGTATCCGGTTCAAAATGTACGTGCATGAGAAACTTAAAATTAACCAAAAATTGATTCCTTCATTTCTTTGCAGCCTTCCTTGGATAACGAAAGAATGACCGGCCAGCGCCAGTTGGGCTCTTTTAGAAACACGGTACCCTCAACCCAAGATTTGTCAGTAGAACCTAAGCCCTCGGTTTGCCTTCACGTTGATCGTGCAGATTATGGTCACTGTTCTTAGTACCACCCTAACTCTTATTTAAATTGTCTTGTTCGAAGCGCGGGCGCGGCACTTACGGGGGCGCGAGGTATCCAATAGACACCCCAGGATCCGCAAGGGCTGCCCCTTTTTTAGGCCTAGGCGGGAAAACTTGAAAAAATCTGTGAAAGCCTCGGGTGGACCTCTTCCACGCGTCTACAGGTCGAAGAGTCCACCCGAGCTAAGCATGATCCTAAAATTTAATGTCCAAAATTTACTCCAAACGCCATGCACATATCAACACTGGTAAAATTTGCTGAACTGTTCCAAATGCCAGACGAGTGCTACCCTGACAGTCAATTTTCCGGGCTGAACTTTAAAACAACTTTGAGCACTACCAGATGATGCACCCACCGGACGCTCACAAGAAACACGGTCCAGTGGGTGGGGAACCAGTCGAGCACAGGGGTTTCTCTTTTTTCACAATTTTGTTTAAATTTCGATCACAATTTTGCTCCCAAGGTCAGCCCCTGCTCCACAGCGCGGGTGCAGCACTTACGGGAGCGCGAGGCGTCCATCGGACGCCCCAGCACCCGCAAGGGCTGCCCCTTCCCTGAGCCTACTCGAAAGCTTGAAAATTTGTAGATGAAAACTTCGGGCGGGCCTCTTCCGCAAGTCTGCAAGCCGAAGAGCCCACCCGAGCAAACAAACAAAAAGAAAGTAATATTAAGCGCTGGCGACAACCGCCAAAACCCTACCAAACTGTGCTGGCCAAAATCTCGACTGGTCCCAGCTTCGAAAAGTGCCGTCTCCTTTTATAGCGATTGCGACACCCTTCCCCCTTCCTTTGCTGCCATATGCCCTGAACGCGTAAATTTCCAGACTGAGAAGACATCTACATATACATATATATTACAACTATTTAAAAGTGGCGACAATCAGAATAAACAAGCAGAAAACAACTCAGCATATATGCGAATGTGTATAGCTAAAAGCAGCCCCTAGCGGCTCTCAACAACAACAGTGTGGCCAGCAGCTATACGTGGCCGAGGCTCGCCAAGAAAACGAAACCACCCGCTGGTCGGTGCGGCAAAAATTTAGGAGCCAAATATAACGGCGCTCAGGGCGCCGTTTGCTCATAGGGATATCGGCACAGTTCTGCCGATATCTCGTAAACGAAAAACAGTAGGCGACCGGGGGCAGGACTAGAATCATGCCCTGGCAGGGCGGCTGCTGATAAAAATTTAAAATTCAATGTATCTCTTATAAGAGGCCTGTTAGAGGCCGTTCTAGGAGAAAAATATCCCACGTTTTGGTGTCCCGTTTGAGTTCAGGGGATCCTGAGCGGACCCGAGGGGGTGGGCGGCCCCGGTTTTCCAGTAAACGGTTAAGGTGGGACCCGATAAGTGTCAAGGGCTCCAAAAATCGGGGACTTTTGATTATCTTAAGTGCCCTTTGGGACCTAGAAAATTTGAGGCTTAAGCGCCTGCTCGGAGATCCGCAAGTATTTAGGGGCGCCAAATCTTTTGACCCGCCGGGACAATTTGACACCCCTAAAGAGTCCTTTATAAGGTTTAGCCAACCCCGTTCCCCTAAAATTGGTGGAAAAACTGAAAATTTAGCTTTTAGTGTTGCACCCTAAAATCGCACCTTATGAAAATTTTACCAAATCCCGTCCTCTTCGGGCTGAGAATTTTACTATTTAATCATGACCAGTCCGTACACAAGAAGCGCTAGACGTGTGGCCTGACGATCCCTGCTCCTTTATATTATATCCATACAGAACTACCTGGTTCATTCTATAAACACAACGAATTTATTACCACTCCGGCGTATGCGCTGGGATCCGGCTCAGGATAACCATTTTTGTAGACTCAAAAATTCCTGTGTTATCAGTTAGCCCCTGGCCGCTCCGAACGCACACCCGTCCTGCACAACAAGTATAGTACAATATACATAACATTTTATGCACACATTATCCCAGCAATTTTGGTTCACGAGGATCGACCGGGCACCCCTAATAGTTGTCCCTGACTTTCCTATTTGGTGCTATAATCATCCCGTGCACCTTCGGGTGGTGCAGTGTGACCTTACGAGTATAGCATAAATGAATACAATTGTTTATTTTCATAATTAATACAATATTACTCAATTATATCAATTCATAGGGAGGTCACACTCCACTGGTGTCCGGCCGTCCATTCCCTCCGTTCTCTACAAATTTGCATGCGTTTCAAGCGTTTTATCGCTTTCAATAAAAATCGGGCTGTTACAATGTTCCGGAATTTTCGTCCTAGAACACTATAATGTCATACTAAAACCTTGGTATTGTGTTATTCTATATCGACGATACAATTTGTTTTATAAGAGAAATCACAAATTGTTTTAGATAAATGTAAAATTTAAACCCAGCAAAATGCAAAAGTAAAAAGTTTAAAATATTAAAACAATTAAACCCTGCATAGTTCTATTAAAAATATAACTTGTGTCATTTTAGATGCTAAAATTTAAACTGTATCAAGTGAACGGACATCGGAAGCTCAATCCTAAAACTTAGGCAGCTGTGATGCAAGCCATTTCACTATTGTGATAGTTTTCCGCTCCCGCCATCAGATTGGAACGCCTTCCAATTACATTGTTCAGGTATACTGCAAACTGTACACCAGTTAAGCGTTTACTGCGTGTTAAACTGCCCTTTGCCATGCCAAACTAAGATTATATGTTGCTGACCTGCCTAGTATTTTGCACATATGCCACATATCACAATTTGTTATATATCCATGCAAGTTTAATATTAAATTGTGTTTGGTTAGTCATCATCGCGTGTATCTTAAAATCTATTTATTGTGTCAACCAGTTCAATATTGGTCACCATGGTGATCGAGATGTATGTCCAGCGTTATTGACAACCATTCTTCGCTGAAAGCCCGTCTAGGCGAGGTTTATATGGAAAAGCAAATATTGGAGCTCAGTAGTTGGTGACAGCTCATTTGGTGTTACGTTTATGGTTAGAATCCTTATATGCGAATCATTCCCTTTATTTTCATATTTATGCTTCAGAATCGATTGTTACTGATCGAAACATCCTTCGTATTTCTCGCATTTATTTTCAATGAAGTTAATTCCTATCCTATCTTAAAGCATTTACTGCATGAATTTGTTTGCAGTTCTAATCACGCGAGCTGTAATCGTTTGGTTGGAGCAAGTAACCCTGAGAGGCGGTACGTCATAACGTTAGAAAAAAAGAACAGCTTAGAGCGGGGGGTTCGGGGGGGGGGGGGAGGGCGGGAGCCCCCCTACTTAAGCTTAGGCTTAGTGTATGTCTCACATAAAGGACCATAGTTTAGGCTAAGACTAAGGCTTAGGTTTAGTATATCGAGAACGGCATGGCCAGTATTATATTTCCACCCTTCAGGGTTACTTTGGTCGTTTGGTTTATAGTTGCACTCGCTAACAACTTAGCCACGATGAGCCTGTTGCTCGGATACTTAAGGCCCCTCACATCGCGAGTGACTAAACAACACGCAGTCTGACGTACGCTACGTTATCGCACTGACTATTAATAACACGCTATGTTGTATTGTAATTATAGTTGTTGTGGAGCAACTACATTCGATACAGCTTTAACCCAATCTAATAGTGAAGCTAAAACATTGGCATAAAAATAACCGTTTTTTCATGTAACGCTGCCTCGTTTCCTTAAATTGTAATTTAACAATGCAAAAAAGGAAATATATATTATATAAAAAAGAAATATTAATATTTAATCCCGTATTTCGTTATTCCAAAATCTATAAGATTTTAAGGCATGATGTTTCTTGTTGCATGTTTTGGAGTGTATGTTTTTTTAAATAATTTGCTTTGTTTGTTTCTAATCGCAACTGAAGGGGGAGATTAATATCTCGCACTATTAAAGTTAACTAAGGGCGGATATAAGGAGGGGCGGCCAGGCAACCGCCCTCTTTGGCCAAGTTATGAATTTTTTTAGTTCTAAGATATAAAAATTTCCGTTCTGACCTTTATAAATACACATATTTGCAATGAGCAAAGTGACAGGATGGTAAGGTAGACACCAAAATTTCGCCCTCCGGGTTTCAAATGGAATGAACATTGTGTAGGTGCGGCTGACAACTGATCTACCTTAGATGTCCGCCACTGATTTCCGGCGAGCTATATCCGTCACTGAGGATAACTGCCATGCGCATGGGATGAACAACTTGAAAACCCAAATATAAAGAGGTAAGCAACGGAAACGTAAATTAGGGGTGTCAGTTTGAGTATTTCTTAAGAGAAAAGTGCCATAGCAGTATGTAAAGTTGGGCGTTCATGCCGATTTAAAAATTCCTGATCGTTACCTTATTAAGGCAAATGAACTAGCTCTGAGAAAATTGTTGCACGCTTATAATGGCATTCGCAGTCCTGTGGAATAACTACGTCGGTGTGTTTGCAGGAAGGTTTTTGAAGAAGGCACAAAAGGAAAAGTGCAGACTGGAGATCCAGCTACAGACATGTCGCATACAACACTGGAGCCCAACCATTCTGCTAGTAACCCAACGGTGTTTTTCATGTTTAGTTTACACGCTAAATATTAGCTGGTTTCTTTCGTGAGACTTATTTAGTGTAAAATTTGATAGGTCGGATGGTCTATTGAAACGAGACCATAACCTCTCATCGCATTAGGTTGCCGTTTTTAAAGCGCGATTTTACTAAAAATTCCGAAGACTAAAAATACAACGTCATTGTTTATACACCTATTATCAGTTACTCATGTGGCAAGGAGAAACGACTAGGCTCCACTATTAAGTGATTATTGGAAGATTACAAATTGGACTTCTTGAGCTACGTTCAAAAGTCGCGCAGTAGCAATAATGGACCTATAATACACTGATGGCAAAGGCACTGTCTATTACTGACAGAAAAATTTATTTCTTCTTGCAGCTACATAAAAGACGAAAAGTTTTGAAATACATATAAAAATCGCAACTTTGAAGGGTTATTTACGTTGTTGTCCCTTTTTTCTCTCATTATCCCGTTGCGTCACATGCTAAAGCAATTGCTGTTATCACTCTTAGGAACACCGAAAACATGCAGCCCGTTTCAAGACCTCGGCATACACGTAAATTGAAAAATTGAAATAATTTGACCATTGTTTTGATGCAAAGTTCATCATTTTCCGCTGCGGCCTCTAAGAGGGTTAACAGCATAGTCAATAAAGATTCAAATCAATAATCTACCATGTTTAACAGATTAAATAATTAAATATCCGGACGTTACAACAAGAAAGGAACTTGTTTTAAAATTGTGAAATTTTCACTTTTTGAGGTGATTTTGAACGTTGGCTAACAGCTAGAAAAAGGATGCTCTGACAATAAATACATTACTGAAAGTTAGCCTTTTATAAGTTTAGGCACGATTTTTTTTGATCTGATTCCATTGGTAAGAGTTATGGCCTAAATGTTGGAGGATCTTAAACGGCCAAAATCCAAAAGTCTCCAATGCTTGTCTGTTTTGTGTGAATTTTATTAGGAAATTATTGAAGCAGAGTGAACCCAAAGCTACTAAGTACGTAACTGCAATAAATTAGTGCATTAAAGCCAAAATTACTGAAATCCAGCGATAGCGTGACCAAAAAATTAAGGATATCCGTCCATCCGCTCATGAGCTGTTGCAGTTGTAATAACAACTGCAGCTCATCAACGGATAGGATGATATCCTTAATTTTTTACCATATTTTACAACTAACCATTGTCACATATTTAATTTTATAAGCATTTGTTTGTATGTTTTTCCCCTGAGCAAGGCTTAGTGAACTCCTGGTTTTAGACCAAAAGTAAGTTTAGTTTTGTTGTGTCCGCTGTAACAGGATAACCGCACAAGTGATATAATATAATTTTTACAGTACAGGTGACTTGAGCTGTTGCAACTGCGGACCTAATATCTAACTGATAACCCATCTAACTGAATATTAAGAGAGCAAAAACCAAATTTTGTGGCAAAATCGGTTTGATATCGCGTTGGTTTTTACAGCTTCAATATTATTGGTGGCATCAGGTTTAAATTTTACCAGTGGATATATCTATAATCCGCATCCTATATTGTTGATATATTCTTAGCATTTTCAGAACTACGGAATATATAGCTCACATCCAGAAGCACTTTCTTCAGTCAACAATCGACTATATTTTGTTGTTTTATGGCTTCGGAATAGTTTGGTCTATTTGGTTTACGTTTTTGCTATGCTGGCATTAATCCTATGGCAGTCGTGTACTGTTCGTTTCAGCACGAGATTTTTTATAAACCTACGAAATAAGGGCGAAAATATTTGTCCTGTCTTCTGGTTTCTTAAATCTAGCCAATATTTCAAAGCAAAGGCAGTAAACCCAACGGACTCAGCACAGCATAGTTTTTCTTAAATACGAGTAATACTGTAAACGACAGCGGTATGTGGATCAGTTAAAAAATTATTTCTTCAACATTTTTTCACGTTTTTACGGAAAAAGCGAAAATGCGATTATCATTTCGCATGGTTCGGTAACTCACAGACTCGTTTTCACTCGAAGTAATAACAATTAAAATATTTAGTCTCGTTGTATATTAGCGAAGGAAAAGCTGCTAATACTATAGGCAATGCACTTGGCAATTTACGCATACATTTAGGGCATCAGTACTATCACATGCATTCCCAATAAAAAGTAGCTCCTTCAATTACTTTGGCAATATTTGATGTGTTTCGAAACCAAATAACGCATAAAATCACATTAGTGATTAAACAATGTATTGACACAAACAAAGCCCAGGGGCACACGCAACAAATTAACTATAAATCACTCCCGGAGGCTAAACGTATGAAAGAAAAAACATCATAATGAGTTTAAGCAAATGGAGTGTCTTTATATACCCTGGATCTGATTTAATCCATACAAGGATTGCATCAGACTCATTTGCATAAACAACAATCCGCCGTCGTAGGCCGAATTGCATCATATTCAGTCATTGATATTTTCATGTCTTCACAACAATATCTATCAATCTTCTCTTTCCACTAAGCAGTACTTTGTGGTATGGTCTTGGAGCATTTATATGAGGTTACCTGCCTGTATCATTTGAGCTTCATCTGCTTTTTGTGGCCAGCAGTTCTTTCGTAGCGACTCACCCCATTCTTTGATCTCTTTTCGTAATTCTTCATTTGTAACGCCTCCCCTCTATGAAATACGAGTTTTCTGGGGCATCTCACTCATTTGGTTCACTTGGATCCCTCGCTCATCATGCACAGGCTGACAATAGATTAAACGGTCTCTCAGCCTAACATGTGTCTCGAAAAGTGCTCAAAATTTTGTAAAATACTTTGTGAATGCGATGTCTCAAGGTAAATGTCTGTCGTTTACAAAATGGAAATTTTCCACAGTTTCTTCGTATTTGAAATTGTACATTGCATCTGTCTATCTACAACAGAGTGCACTTTAATTGACTGACCTTATATATTACAATAGTAGACAAACAATTGTTGTTAATATAATCTGTTCATATATTTAATTGAAACACCAATTTCTTATATATACATATTTGTGTGTTGTAATAAAACTTTTCCTTTCTTTTCTTTTCCACGTTCATCTTCACAAAATATATTTCATTTATTTTGTTGCAGGAAAATGTCGTAAATATAATATTTTTTTATCCTATTTATAAATCATTATGGTTTATTTTTTTCTCATTTTTACTCCCGAAGATCAAAAAACTACGTTCAATGTCTAGTCATTCCACAGCGTAGTTAACATTTGAGGCTCGCCAATATTTGGAATTTTATTTAAAACTGAATAATCTCGTATTTTTTATCGATGCTTTAGTATCCAGCGACCTAAAATAATTCATATTTATATAGAATCGATTAAAATTTGGCTATCGTTGAAATCGGGCACGTATCCAAGTGCGAAAGCATCGTGTCCCCCAGAGATGATGACTGACAGGACCGTGCTCATACAATACACCCCGTCCCCCCTCCATCAAACAAGCATCACGAGCCCTCCCTCTTTCAAAACCATGTACCTTATTTTTAAAGCCTCAAGTTTGCTCAACTCAAGTGGATACTACCTCGTTCCCGTCTATGAGCTCAATTTTACATAAAAAATCATTATTCAGAAAACAATGCCTGGCTTCGGCTATGTGATACAGATAATATATTATATGATTTTACACAATTGGTTCTAGGTCGCTCCAGTGGCACATTCCTAATTTTATCGGCAAGAAAGTTCCGTAGTAATGTTATATAATCTTGTTCACGGGCGGTATCTTGTTCGATAGAGATAGTTGCTACCACAGATAAAGCAAAAATGCAAATGATATTTCAAATAATTATTTAAGAGTGTAATACTGACCTGATTGATATTGAATGCCATGATTATAAGCTTTTACCGCTAAAATTTTGTTATGAAATACGGTCTTCGGCCGGGCCGCTTTCAGACCCTATCCCACTCGAAAGGTGGTTTTGGGGGGAGCGCTAAACACGGTATTGATAACGGAAAATCAAAGTACATGTTTATGTGCGCCATGCAGGTCTAAAGTTGCGACCCACCTAGTTAATCTGTTGGACCCCTACTGAGAATTCTGCATCAATGCCCGGCTGAGACGGTGAATACAGATTTGTCTTAATGCAGTACAGATTTGTCTTAACGCAGTGAGCTCGACCGATTATGTGTCGTATGCGTTTTTGCATTGCAACCAAGGACACTGCTTCCAATTTTCTCACGTATTAATTTAGTGTTCATGCAATAATTACGAAATCGTGGCAATGATTTTTATTTTATACAACGTTGTTAAAAATACTTTGATGTCAGTTTAATTTTCGCAAAATTCACTGAAATCATTGTGTTATTTTTGATGCACGTTGTTGCTTTTTACGCTAAAGATAATCGTAGTATATTTTTGGTTGTCTGTCAACAACCCATAACAGATTTAGTAGCGACATACGAAACGCGACCGATGTAGTTCCACATGTATCGTTTTCGAACTGTCATCCTGAAATAGCAGCAAATTGTCCAGTATATATCAACTCAGATATAAATTTTTCAAATTTCAGTTCTTACTTATGTTGAAATATCATGTGGCCCCTTCTTTTTGCATAATTCCTATTGGTTCCTAGATACGATGTGGCGATCCATGAAACTTCGACAGTATACCAGCTACCTGAATTGCTGATTATATCTGCCGTGACATGAAGAATTAATAGTAATCATCGACAAGGACGCAGCAAGAGCCCGGATTGGGAGGGGCGGTGCTAAAACCCGCTTTTCGCGTTAAAGTTGCTTCATTAGTTTTGTTTCAACGTGGCCGTCATTTTTTGAGTAGCATACTGCGCCCCCTTTCACCGATGACTGCAACTGCATACTACATTCCCAATGTCTTTTTTGCTATTTTATGATATTGTAAATGCCCCTTAAAATCGTAGCAGGTCGAGAAACAGCTACACCAATAAGTATGTATATCATTGCACAATATTATGTCGGTAATATGAATTAGTATCACATATGTCGATATGTGGTTTCGTTACAGGTTGTTGTTTTTACCTATGTCACATTTGAGTGGTGTTTCGCTAATTTTAGAAGCAATCATCTTCTTGAGTGCTTGTGTTATGCTACACCATCAGGAATGCTGAAATAGTATTAGGACGAAACAAACGTTGCAAATATTTGCCAAAATGTTAAATGTATATATTTATGAAATTCACTAAATAGGTCATTGTATTTGTAGACGGATTAGCCTAGTTGAATTTGGAAAAAATGTTCATGCAATCAAGATGTGGGTTTATCACATGCTTCAAAATATAAAACACTTAGAGTAGGATGGGTAGAGCAATAGTCAGTTTGTATATGTTTATATAATGAATGGTTCAAAAGTAGATCAATGCTACGTGACGCCACACTTTGCTGTAATTTTTCAGCTACGGAATGAAATCAGCTGGCAAGTTACGAACTATGAATTATGAATGTTTTGTGACAGTGTTTGTTGCGAGTTAATCGTGCATTTTTGGGTACAGGAAATTAGTCATTCGTTTTTGTGCACAAAAATGCTTTGTTACGGTGTTTTCTGAAAACTAATCATACACTTTTGGGCACAAAAATGCTTTAAAACGATTGTTGGAAACTAATCATGCATTTTGTGCTCGAAAATGATTTATGACAACATCTGTTGGGAACTAACCATGCATTTTTGGGCAGAAAAATGTTTTGTGACAGAGTTTGTTGGGAATAATCATGCATTTTTGTTGTAATAGCAATAATGATGCAGCAACCATAATAAAAACAAATTTGATTAAAATTAAATGATAATATGCAAATCAGACTTTTATTTGACATGCATACCATTTCTTAAGATATTATTTTAGCCGGCTCTTGCTGAGCTTCAGGTTAGTTAGTTTGTCTACTCATGTCCCGACGGCCTCGTCGCATCTTCTAGGCAACACTGCACTGCTGTTCACTGAGCGTTGTCGCTTCCCTATTGCGATTTATTGGTTTATTTAATTTGTTATATATATATTGTTTTGTACGATTGTTTGTTGGTTCAACCAACACAAAATTTCAATTAAAATTCCGCAGCGACCCCACATTCGTTCTCTTAAAATAAAATGGACCTCACTCAACTCTTATCAAATCAGTGTTTAAATTTCCATCTTTGCTTATCGCTAATAGTTCATCGTGCCAAACCGCATCACATAGTATTGTTGCAATGTAGGCAACTAAGTACACTTGTAATATAACATGCTCGAGAAACGAGGTCCAATGATGAGTAGCCGGGTCCTAGGAGTTGGTGGTCGACCCACCTATGAGCATGTATGTTTGTAATCCCATTGTTACACGGTTACAACCACGCTGTAGATAGACGCACTATGCATAAACCATGCGCAAACTTAGAGAGCTATTCTGTCACACCCATGGATTTATAGTTGTCTACATATATTTTTATGACTTCAAGTCTAACAAGTAGGGGCAAGCACAAAATCTGTTTGCATTGTGGCTTGTATGGACTATATACTAATATTTGCAAGCCATAAAGCCTAACATTTGACCACAATGTGTATAGTTTGAGCTCATAGCCAAGGTCAAAGGATGCTCGTAACCGACGTGAATAATGTATTAGCCAAATTCACTAAATGAGATAGTTGCACTATTTAACGCTGTTGTTATTGTACAAATAATTGCATGCTATTTGTATTATATGCCCAACAGTATGGTAATACCAATAGGATACCTGGAAATATAGCAAATAGACGGTTCACTCGAACACATATAAATCATTTGAATCAAAATATAGGAATGTGACGCTGGAATAAGTATCACTATTTTGGTTTAACTTTTTTATGTCTGATTTAATTTGTGTATCGCCCAATGTCCATTAAATTCATGCTAATGCGGGACTCGAACCCAGGTTATTTGATTGCAAGCGGTGTATGCTAACCGTTGAACTGTGTGGATGGCATTGTGTGGCTCCTCACAAAGGGGCTGCAATAACAGCCCATGTACAATAGTACTCTACACGACAAACTTAGTTAACACACTTGGCTTTCGAGGTATGCTGAGCTAGATATGAAAATGTTAGAGTTTGTATCGTGTTTAGGATTCACGCGCTAAATAGGATATGTTTAAATCATTTCTACCCCGAATATTATTAGTGTAAATTATGTAGCGCGATTATTGCGCATCTTTTCGTCACTAAAACATTTTCCTCAATGATATACAGGAAATGATTTTGTTAAGTACGTAAGGACACAATATTTTTCAAATTTTATCAAATATTGTTTTGTAGAAGCACGACAATTTGTCGCCGGACAATTTGTTGAAGGAAAAACTGTGGCCGCACAATTTCTCGCCTAGACAATTTCTCGCCTGAACAATTTGTCGCCAGGATAATTTATCGCCTGTTCAACTGCTGTGTAGATTATTTCAATTGCTGAGAAGGTGATAAGGCTATTACAGCAAGCATCAAAAGACTACGCGGTATATTGGCATTTGTTTGAAAAATAAATACAATCGTGATTTTGCGTTATCACTTTGCTTTTGTTTACTCAGAACTACACAGGAATTTGACTAAAAAGGTTTTCATGTAATATATACAAACGGTTCATTATGCAGCATTATACTAGTATACACTAAACCATAATAGCCATAATATCACATTACAGTGACAAATTTTACTTTTCCCAATTGTCCATTGAACAGGCGATAAATGGTCCGGCGAGAAATTGCTGAGGCGACAAATTGTCCGGTCGATAAATTATAGTCGGGGCGACAAATTGTCCCGACGACAAATTGTTCATTCGACACATTGTTTAGGCGACAATGTTCGACGACAAATTGTCCTAGGGACAAATTGTCCAAGCGACAAATTTTGTAGTCGACGAATTTTCCAGGCGAGAAATTGTCCTGGCGAGAAATTGCCCAGGCGACGTCCCGTCGACAAATTGTGCAACAACAAATTGTCCGCTCTGATAAAAAACAATAGTTTATATAAATTGAAACAGCTGACACAGTAATATACTATACTGCATTCCAAACATGTATGTATAGTTCATAGGTGTCCAAAGTCCGTCGGCTTAGCCGTAAGGCGCAGATTGCCGGGGTTGATGGGAGGAGGGAGTGGGGGTGGTAGGCTAGGGTGAAAATTTTTGAAATTTACAGGAATTAAAAGTTTTTTCACTTTTTGCTATAATTTTTTCCAATTTTACCCAATTTTTGCTATCAATTTTTGTTAATTCGTTCCAACTTTTGCCAGTTTTTCCCCAATTCTTGTCAATTTGCTTTCCAACTTCCCCGCGTGCCTTCGGTCTGGGTGGGCTTTTCATATGGAGCGGGTTGGGGTTGCCGAGCCGTCGGGGTAGATTTGGCTTGAGAATCTGTAAGGTGTGTGCTATATCATCAAATAACAGAACAACCCCTGTTACGCTGATACCCGAATTATGGTATAATTTCTTTACAAATAAATTGATTGATTGATTTTCTATAATATAAGCGAAACTATAGACAAAGCATCATTTTGGACCAAAATTCCTGTATATCGTAGTTATCACTTTTGGCTTTGAAATATGTGGTTCCATTTGGTTCAAAATTTCACTATGCCCATGTCATTTTGTGATAGACGGATACTGTTGACTTAATCCATGGTTTCAGATAAAAAGATTTACTGGCTCAGACTTAGAATAAATGTTGCCTTTATAGTCATTATCGTTGCAATGAACGGTTCGATATTTTTCAACGTGTAACTATGAGTGGTTGCATGTGAAACGAGCTTATCACCTTTTAAGCTATTAATGTCTTTTGAGTTGTTTTCCATTATCCCCAGATTTTTATCAGTTTTGAACATACATAGCTGATTTTGATATCAATCTATTCAGCTCAATGTCTCAGTTCAGAAAATACTCCTTTTACCCACATTCCTGAAATTTTTTTTGGATCTTTTGAGGTCCTAGTGGCCCCACTCGGGAACCCAAAAATTTGTTTGTTCGGAATCGCACCATTGAATGTGAATGTTGCATGTGAAACGAGCTTATCAGCTGTTAAGCTATTCGTAGTGATGTATTTAACTGTCGCTCATGCTTTGTTCTGGCTAGCCAATAATTATCACTCACACTAAAACTTAACAATCTCAGTTAGTGTCTATTTCGGAATAAACCCATCAACGATAGGCGATTACACATTTCATCACAAATGTACACGATACACGACAGTCACTTGTGCGTTGTGGTTAATATTACTCCTGTTTCTAGCAAGCAATAATCCTTGATGGCACGCTTTCGTGAAGCTCTGTGATATACTTTTAGCGCTGGGTTAAAACGATCAAAATTGAAATGATTTTTTTGTAAATTCTAAAGCTTATCATCAAATATGCCCGTCCATACGACAATATAAACAGATGCTATGTTATCAGAAGTGGCGCAAATATTAGTACACATTTACTTTTTTTCAGTTAAGTGCTAACATGTGACGCTAATTAGGTTGGTTATTTTATTCGTGAGCATTTCATATTTATCTGCAGAAACGTTGTTTGATCTAATTGGTGCTAAAATGTGAAACAATATATAAAATATTTTGAATTTAAATTATAGTGTATCATAATGTAATATATTAATTTATTTCCTACAAATTTACACCAAAACCGGACAAACAGGAATACAATGCTCAATGATGTCGCACAGCTCAAAAACAATATTAAGTTCAGTTGTGCTGCTCGCCGGCTTCAGCTGGTGCTTTACTCAAGAGAGTAAGCGTAGAAATACTTGTAATTTATAATTTAGTGCATACATGCCGAAGCAGGGTTCATTGGGGGGTTACCCTACTGCCGTGGCCTTGGTGTACCCCCTCCCGAAAGTAGCCCCTACCCCACTTGAGGCTCCGCGCCCATGACCTTCCTCACAGCGCCTCGAAGGCACACGTAAAATTAAACAAAATTTAGAAAAAATTGGGAAAACCTGGGTGAAAATTCTGAGATGAACTCCCCAGCAGACCCCGGCTACCGCCACTGAGACCTCAGAGCGTCAGCATGTATAATTTGGTGCCTCACTATTTGTAGAGAAGTGCCTCGGTCAGCACATTCCCAAATACCGTGAGAATCGGCTTTTATTAATGCTGTTTGAAGAATAAAAAAGCCAGAAACAAACGTTAAATAAGGAATACTCACACCAATTCATGGTCTCATGGAAACAACGATACATTAACCACAGAAACATTTATTCCAAAATGAATTGAAATACGTTTGGACAGCGGCGTCGCACCCTTAGTGTGGACATATCTAAAAGTTGAAAAGCAACAACTAGGACACTATATGTTTGCTATAAAACACTGTTATGGGCTTGTCCTTCTTTTCTACAAGCTGTG